>JARQOD010003340.1:0-66053 GCA_033576555.1 Oophaga sylvatica | reverse complement strand
TGTACTGCCTGTGTGCGCAGCGGTCAGCACTGTGTGTACTGTCCTGTGTGCGCAGCGGTCAGCACTGTGTGTACTGTCCTGTGTGCGCAGCGGTCAGCTCTGTGTGTACTGCCTGTGTGCGCAGCGGTCAGCACTGTGTGTACTGTCCTGTGTGCGCAGCGGTCAGCACTGTGTACTGTCCTGTGTAGCGCAGCGGTCAGCTCTGTGTGTACTGTCCTGTGTGCGCAGCGGTCAGCTCTGTGTACTGTCCTGTGTGCGCAGCGGTCAGCTCTGTGTGTACTGTCCTGTGTGCGCAGCGGTCAGCTCTGTGTGTACTGCCGTGTGTGCGCAGCGGTCAGCACTGTGTGTACTGTCCGTGTGTGCGCAGCGGTCAGCTCTGTGTACTGTCCTGTGTACGCAGCGTCAGCCTGTGTGTACTGTCCTGTGTGCGCAGCGGTCAGCACTGTGTACTGTCCTGTGTGCGCAGCGGTCAGCTCTGTGTGTACTGTCCTGTGTGCGCAGCGGTCAGCTCTGTGTGTACTGTCCTGGTGCGCAGCGTCAGTACTGTCTGTATGTCGTGTGTGCGCAGCGGTCAGCACTGTGTGTACTGTCCTGTGTGCGCAGCGGTCAGACTGTGTGTACTGTCTGTGTGCGCAGCGGTCAGCACTGTGTGTACTGTCCTGTGTGCGCAGCGTCAGCTACTGTGTGTACTGTCCGTGTGTGCGCAGCGGTCAGCACTGTGTGTACTGTCCTGTGTGCGCAGCAGTCAGTACTGTGTGTAGGTCGTGTGTGCGCAGCGGTCAGCACTGTGTGTACTGTCCTGTGTGCGCAGCGGTCAGTACTGTGTGTACTGTCCTGTGTGCGCAGCGGTCAGCACTGTGTGTACTGTCCTGTGTGCGCAGCGGTCAGCACTGTGTGTATGTCTGTGTGCGCAGCGGTCAGCACTGTGTGTACTGTCCTGTGTGCGCAGCGGTCAGCACTGTGTGTACTGTCTGTGTGCGCAGCGGTCAGCACTGTGTGTACTGTCCTGTGTGCGCAGCGTCAGCACTGTGTGTACTGTCCGTGTGTGCGCAGCGGTCAGCTCTGTGTGTACTGTCCTGTGTGCGCAGCGTCAGCTCTGGTGTACTGCCGTGTGTGCGCAGCGGTCAGCATCTGTGTGTACTGCCGTGTGTGCGCAGCGGTCAGCTCTGTGTGTACTGCCGTGTGTGCGCAGCGGTCAGCTCTGTGTGTACTGTCCGTGTGTGCGCAGCGGTCAGCTCTGTGTACTGCCGTGTGTGCGAGCGGTCAGCTCTGTGTGTACTGCCTGTGTGCGCAGCGGTCAGCTCTGTGTGTACTGCCGTGTGCGCAGCGGTCAGCTCTGTGTACTGCCGTGTGTGGCAGCGGTCAGCTCTGTGTACTGTCCTGTGTGGCAGCGGTCAGCTCTGTGTGTACTGCCTGTGTGCGCAGCGGTCAGCTCTGTGTGTACTGCCTGTGTGCGCAGCGGTCAGCTCTGTGTGTACTGCCGTGTGTGCGCAGCGGTCAGCTCTGTGTGTACTGCCTGTGTGCGCAGCGGTCAGCTCTGGTGTACTGTCCGTGTGTGCGCAGCGGTCAGCACTGTGTGTACTGTCCTGTGTGCGCAGCGGTCAGCATCTGTGTGTACTGCCGTGTGTGCGCAGCGGTCAGCACTGTGTGTACTGTCCTGTGTGCGCAGCGTCAGCACTGTGTGTAGTGTCCTGTGTGCGCAGCGGTCAGCACTGTGTGTACTGTCCGTGTGTGCGCAGCAGTCAGCACTGTTGTACTGTCCGTGTGTGCGCAGCGGTCAGCACTGTGTGTACTGTCCTGTGTGCGCAGCGTCAGCACTGTGTGTACTGTCCTGTGTGCGCAGCGGTCAGCACTGTGTGTACTGTCCTGTGTGCGCAGCGGTCAGCACTGTGTGTATGTCCTGTGTCGCAGCGGTCAGCACTGTGTGTACTGTCCGTTGTGCGCAGCGGTCAGCACTGTGTGTACTGTCCTGTGTGCGCAGCGGTCAGCCTGTGTGTACTGTCCTGTGTGCGCAGCGGTCAGCACTGTGTGTACTGTCCTGTGTGCGCAGCGGTCAGCACTGTGTGTACTGTCCTGTGTGCGCAGCGTCAGCACTGTGTGTACTGTCCTGTGTGCGCAGCGGTCAGCACTGTGTGTACTGCCTGTGTGTGCAGCGTCAGCACTGTGTGTACTGTCCTGTGTGCGCAGCGGTCAGCTCTGTGTGTACTGTCCTGTGTGCGCAGCGGTCAGCACTGTGTGTACTGTCCTGTGTGCTCAGCAGTCAGTACTGTCTGTAGTGTCGTGTGTGCGTAGCGGTCAGCACTGTGTGTACTGTCCTGTGTGCGCAGCGGTCAGCACTGTGTGTACTGCCGTGTGTGCGGAGCGGTCAGCTCTGTGTGTACTGCCGTGTGTGCGCAGCGGTCAGCTCTGTGTGTACTGCCGTGTGTGCGCAGCGGTCAGCACTGTGTGTACTGTCCTGTGTGCGCAGCGGTCAGCTCTGTGTACTGCCGTGTGTGCGGAGCAGTCAGCTCTGTGTGTACTGCCGTGTGTACGCAGCGGTCAGCTCTGTGTGTGCGCAACGGTCAGCTGTGTGTGTACTGCCGTGTGTGCGCAGCTGTCAGCTCTGTGTGTACTGTCGTGTGTGCGCAGCGGTCAGCTCTGTGTACTGCCGTGTGTGCGGAGCGGTCAGCTCTGTGTGTACTGCCGTGTGTACGCAGCGGTCAGCTCTGTGTGTAATGCCGTGTGTGCGCAGCGGTCAGCTCTGTGTGTACTGCAGTGTGTGCGCAGCGGTCAGCTCTGTGTACTGCCGTGTGTGCGCAGCGGTCAGCTCTGTGTACTGCCGTGTGTACGCAGCGGTCAGCTCTGTGTGTACTGCAGTGTGTGCGCAGCGGTCAGCTCTGTGTACTGCCATGTGTGCGGAGCGGTCAGCTCTGTGTGTACTGCCGTGTGTACGCAGCGGTCAGCTCTGTGTGTAATGCCGTGTGTGCGCAGCGGTCAGCTCTGTGTACTGCCGTGTGTGCGGAGCGGTCAGCTCTGTGTGTACTGCCGTGTGTACGCAGCGGTCAGCTCTGTGTGTACTGCAGTGTGTGCGCAGCGGTCAGCTCTGTGTACTGCCGTGTGTGCGGAGCGGTCAGCTCTGTGTGTACTGCCGTGTGTACGCAGCGGTCAGCTCTGTGTGTAATGCCGTGTGTGCGCAGCGGTCAGCTCTGTGTCTACTGTCCTGTGTGCGCAGCGGTCAGCTCTGTTTGTACTGCCGTGTGTGCGCAGCGGTCAGCTCTGTGTGTACTGCCGTGTGTACGCAGCGGTCAGCTCTGTGTACTGCCGTGTGTGCGCAGCGGTCAGCTCTGTGTGTACTGCCGTGTGTGCGCTGCGGTCAGCTCTGTGTCTACTGTCCTGTGTGCGCAGCGGTCAGCTCTGTGTGTACTGCCGTGTGTGCGGAGCGGTCAGCTCTGTGTGTACTGCCGTGTGTACGCAGCGGTCAGCTCTGTGTACTGCCGTGTGTGCGCAGCGGTCAGCTCTGTGTGTACTGCCGTGTGTGCGCTGCGGTCAGCTCTGTGTCTACTGTCCTGTGTGCGCAGCGGTCAGCTCTGTGTGTACTGCCGTGTGTGCGGAGCGGTCAGCTCTGTGTGTACTGCCGTGTGTACGCAGCGGTCAGCTCTGTGTGTACTGCCGTTTGTGCGCAGCGGTCAGCACTGTGTGTACTGCCGTGTGTGCGCAGCGGTCAGCTCTGTGTACTGCCGTGTGTGCGGAGCGGTCAGCTCTGTGTGTACTGTCCTGTGTGCGCAGCGGTCAGCTCTGTGTGTACTGCCGTGTGTGCGCAGCGGTCAGCTCTGTGTCCTGCCGTGTGTGCGCAGCGGTCAGCACTGTGTGTACTGTCCTGTGTGCGCAGCGGTCAGCTCTGTGTACTGCCGTGTGTGCGGAGCGGTCAGCTCTGTGTGTACTGCCGTGTGTACGCAGCGGTCAGCTTTGTGTGTACTGCCGTGTGTGCGCAGCGGTCAGCTCTGTGTACTGCCGTGTGTGCGGAGCGGTCAGCTCTGTTTGTACTGCCGTGTGTGCGGAGCGGTCAGCTCTGTGTACTGCCGTGTGTGCAGAGCGGTCAGCACTGTGTGTACTGTCCTGTGTGCGCAGCGGTCAGCTCTGTGTGTACTGTCCTGTGTGCGCAGCGGTCAGCTCTGTGTGTACTGTCCTGTGTGCGCAGCGGTCAGCTCTGTGTACTGCCGTGTGTGCGGAGCGGTGTTAAATATTAATTATTGATTATGGATTTATTCTTTATACACTCAATTCTGTACCAAGCACGTTAACGTTCGCTGACATACACATGCTATTTTTGTATGGTAAAGTGTCATCTCCATATACAGAGACCACGTGATCTAAGGGACTTTTATATAATGGCTACACGAAGGGGGCGGGGGCTCTTGCTCTCTCTCTCCACAGACACTTTACTCTGACACTATGATGATGGGACAAGGACTATGATGAATGAACAGCTGCAACCACGTGTTGCTTCTCTTAGACGCTCCTGACAGAGACAGAATGTCATTTTACCATTCAGGACACCAAGGAAAGATGTGTACAAGCTTTGCTATGGACAAATGGACAATATCTACGTAACTATTTCACTCATTTTATGTTTTCCTGTAATGCTGTTTTTTTGGTAAACAGTCCAATAAACCACTATAATTTTTTTATAAGAAACATGACATTTTCTTTAAAGTATCGCATCTGGTAACAAGTCCTGGAAAAATATACTTAAAATAAGCATTTTTAACATTTTGGAGAGCCAGCCAGTCACACTTGATTTTTAGAGTGTGAATTTTTGAAAACTTGCAAAGGGAGAAATAGAAGCAAATTACGTCAGATGTGCAAGTCGTCAAAGAAATCACACTACGATATTTCAGGATCAGAAAAGAACCTATGAATGAGGACTAAGAGTTGACTACAGGAATCAGACGTGCTGATGACAAGAGCGTTGTCCAAGAAAGGAGCTACAAGCTGAGATATTTAAAGGTAAGAAAAATGGATGTCATTACTTCTTTTTCTAAGCAAAGTAGACTGAAATTTATGTCTGTAGATCAGTCAAATTTAGAAGTTTTATGGCTCAGCTTATATGCAGAATGTGAAATGGAAAATCTAAAGCTAGAATCTAAGCTGGTGTCCTTTAATAGGGAAAGAGAGAAATTGAAAAATATATTACAGTTAGTTCACGTATTTCACAAGTTTGTATTAGAGAAATCTAAAGATGACTGTGTAGAAATAGTGTCAGAAGATACCAGTGATGTTCCCGAAATTGACTGTAATGAGGAAATTGAGCAACATGTGGGACATGTGTCTGTAATGGCTACTCAAGGTGACCTTGTCTCTGATGACGTAAAAAAAAGATGGAGGGAACATGGGAGGAGACTTGAGAACTGATGTAGGAGGGAACATAGGAGGAGACTTGAGAACTGATGTAGGAGGGAACATAGGAGGAGACTTGAGAACTGATGTAGGAGGGAACATGGGAGGAGACTTGAGAACTGATGTAGGAGGGAACATGGGAGGAGACTTGAGAACTGATGTAGGAGGGAACATGGGAGGAGACTTCAGAACTGATGCAGATGACGTACAAGAGACGGATGTTCAAAGGCCACCAAAAATAGAAGACAATTCAGAGGCCCAACTCCAAATTAAAGTTAGGAAAAATTTGTTAAAATTATGCAAAATCATTCCTGCATATGATAACAAAATCCATGTATGCAGAAATTCTGAAATCTTCGAAAGCTTTGTTGACAAGCTTGATTTAAGTAATGACGAGAAAAATCAATTATTTAAATTGTGGCTTCCTGCAACCTTTTCCAGACGCCTGACATTAAAGTTGAGTTTTGATAATGAATTACATGGAGATCTAGATGATAAAGACAGATTGAAAATTCTGATTTTCTGTGCCTTAAATGAAAATTGTCCAGATATTGAGATTCTTCAGAAATTAAGGATTGGTCGGAAAGAATGTACTTTTACATTCATGTCCATATTTGAAAGGTTGTACAAAACTCTAATTACCAATGTCAAAACACAATCAATGATAAAGTATTTTGTGGACAAATTTGGATTCCTAAATTCTGTATCTCGTGTTATTGCGTCACAAAAAGATACTTTATTTGAATGTGCGCAATTCCTTGATTTTGCTAGAAAACATGAGAATCGTGAATGGAAAATAAATCAAACAGACAGAGTAAGATCTTTTCAAAAGCCAGTGTCAAAATCTCCTAAACTGAGTCATCCCCGGAATCAAATCTATGACATACGGAGGAAATTACATATTTGCTATAAGCCCTATAAAAAAATCCAAGAGTCCGCTTTGCAGAAAGAGTTAATAATTCAAAGTTCAGACCTCTCTGTAAAGAGACAAATGGCGGACATTGAAAGACAGGAACAGATGATTCTTCAAAGAGACATAGTTGAGTCTTCAGTTTACAGCTCATTATCGGAGCTGCTCAAACAATCATTAAAAAAAGGAATCATAAAAAGAGCTTTTCAGGACATCTTTCACAAAGAAATAAGATTTGGTTTAGGAATTGACTGAAAATGAAATTATATGTTGTGTAAAAGTGATATACAATATATTATTCAGTTATTTGTAATTATTTTATAAATATAATTCTGTAGTTCACAGTTTTTGTATATATATATATATATATATATATTCATACAGTATATATACTATATTTGTATAAGTAGAAATTGTATAACTGTATATCTATAGTGATATAATTAAAATATACTACAGTAATATTTAGAATTACATTAAAGCCAATACATATATATGTATAAGACATTGCAATTGTTTTCTTTCTGGATGAATATGATATTAACTTTATCTCTTATTATTCCTTAGAATTTTCACTTCAAAGTAGGATTTAATCGGGAAAAACTCTCTTACATGGATTTATTCTTTATTTACACAGGAATTTGTAATAACTGCATGTTTTTATATATTTAACACTTAAAAGGAAACAATATGTAACTAACTGAATCTAAATTTAGTTTTTGTGTGTTGCTAACATTTTGAAGTTATTTATTTGCATGGCAATATGTTCTTACTGCATGACAGTCACACATGTGACATTTAAACTGTTCTAATTATAAGGCTACCATATACCCCTATTTCAGTGGTTGTTGCAACTTTAAGCTCTTGTAGCTCAGTGAGCTCGGCCTTTGCAAGTCAAAGAATTTTTCTTTAGGCCTCTTAAGTTCTAGGGTTCAATTTCAGTTGCAAACCTTGCACCAAATATAGAAACAGCTCATAACCAAATTTTCTTATGAGTCCTTTTTTCTATAGAATGGTTCACAAAGTTTGTTATGTGTATTTGGGGAATATTCAAAGAAATATTAAAATATTAAATTTAGTAGTTTACAATGCGCATTGATAATTAGATACAATTATTTGGGTTAAAATATATATGTATTACATACCTTTTTGTATGAGGAACTTGTGGTGTGAACTTATCCGTGTCACAGTCTGAGTGACAGATGCGTGTATGAGCAGCTGCTAAGTGTGAATATAACCTAAGTGTACGTGTGATGTATGAAAGAGGTTTCACAATTCATGGTATGCGAGAAAAACAACAACTTGTTTTTAAGAGAAATAATACAAATCAGTTCAATTATTAGAATATTAAGATACATAATGAATATTATCTACTCAACATATATTCTTTAGTAATTATTTTTTTTTTAGTTAATAGTAGATAAGTGGAATCACACATCAATATGGTTTATCAAAAAATCTACATTTAGATTTTTTTTTTTTCCTTTTTCCCAAACGATAATTTTATGATATTCAATGTTATTTTTATTTTTAATGGTTATATAGATGGTACACATCTTCAGACAAATATATGGTATACATAAATAATTTATAAAACAATTATTTTTTTTTCATTTTGGTTTTGATAAATCAATTATTTCATAAACTAATATTTTTTTCGGTATTAAGGGGGAAATGTGTTTTAGATTTTGAATACATCATCACATTTCATCAATATGTCTTCTTCAAACATTTTAAAGAATATAGAAAGGTACAATGGTATAACTACTAGAGATAATAACATGAAGTATTATAAAGAGTCATTTCTTTACACTAAGAAGGGGATTACATGCAAAGTTGCATAATATGAAAATTTTGGTAACACAAGGTCATGACAAATATGAAATCATCCAGATAATGGAAATATTAAGGGTATGTGTAACTGAGAACATAACTACTCAGCATTTGTCATAAACATATAAAGGCTTTATTTTTATTTTTATTCTTATTTTTGTTTTTATTCTTATTTTTCATTTTTTAATTTTTATTCTTCCTTTATCTCTATTTTTGATTCTTAAATTTTTATTTTTATCTTAATCAATCAAGAAACATCAATATTTAATAAAGTAATGTCTGGTACAAGAATATTGCTTCATTAAATATAGTGAAGATATCGGTTCATTAAAAGAAAATGTTCTAATTCTGAGTAAATTCATTCACTCATATTCACATTTTGGTTCATGGCTATACATTCTTACCTATTATTAGTCTAATAAATATATTCCATTAATAAAGTTTTAGTAATAAAGATGGAAACACTTGTTACATGAAAAACACACTGACATCTATGGGTTGAAAAGGTAATTACACCTATGACATAAAAATGTTCTGTCTCATGAAGAATATGGTTAATAATGCATTATCATTTATGATTGTTTTATTACACAAACATGAATTCCATATTACTACTCTGATAATAATTCTATGGATATTACTGATTGCTATGGTACGCTGTGATATTATAGGTTAGGAAAATTACCAGATTTGGTATAGAATAGGGAATGAAGACTTCAAGCAAGATATTGGAATTACGTTAATAAAGACTTTTCATATTTCTAAATTCAAGTAAATTTAAAAAGTTACAAGAAGAAAAAGCCGAAGTTCCAGAAGGTAAAAAGACTATATGATGTCTGAGTAATAATAGACTGTGTCAATTACAATTCATTTCACCACTGACAACAACTGCAGTATTCACCACTGACAGACAATGGCAGAGGACAATGATCCTATGATGCTAATATGAACTGTGTTATCACGCTTTTATCACGTTCCAGTGGTTTCCTATCACCTATGAAGCTTCAATGAAAGCTGGTGAACAATAAGTTGTCAGGAAACTACAACCCTGACATGAGTCCTGTGTATTAGGACTAAGGACTGGTTATGGTGCTATCTTTAGCAAGGAAGAGTCATTTTAACCCTTGCTTTGCTGACCAAAGACGTCACACCTGTTCCAAGACCAGTGCGGATGGCATGGAGGATTCCAGAAATATCCAAGGCGAGCCAATGTAAGTCCAGGTCTTAAAGGTGACACTGCTCAGATATTAAAGCTTCATTTCATCAATGGACTTTGTTTTCTTATCAACATTTGAATTTATGGACTTTGATGGACACATGACACACGGTCTCCACAATATCTACATGTTATTTCAAAGGAATTATCGTATAAAGACTGTGTTTTAAAAGAATCAAGAACAAGACGTCAACATGAAGACCAGATGACATCAGATGATGATGACTGGACCAGAGATGCTTCAATTTAGGTTTAGGAAAGTATAACACACATATTTTATATAAATATTGATCACGGCTTACCATAACATGAATTCACATAATTATGTTATTGAGTGCATATAACAATAATCTGATATTATTATTATTATTATTATTATTGAAATTAAATTATTTTGCCAAAGAAGAAGAAAGAAGATCTGATTATCCTAAAGATGAACTTCTCTACTTTGAGGGTTCCAATTAATGTCTGTCACCCTCAAAAGGGGGAATTGTTAAATATTAATTATTGATTATGGATTTATTCTTTATACACTCAATTCTGTACCAAGCACGTTAACGTTCGCTGACATACACATGCTATTTTTGTATGGTAAAGTGTCATCTCCATATACAGAGACCACGTGATCTAAGGGACTTTTATATAATGGCTACATGAAGGGGGGCGGGGGCTCTTGCTCTCTCTCTCTCCACAGACACTTTACTCTGACACTATGATGATGGGACAAGGACTATGATGAATGAACAGCTGCAACCACGTGTTGCTTCTCTTAGACGCTCCTGACAGAGACAGAATGTCATTTTACCATTCAGGACACCAAGGAAAGATGTGTACAAGCTTTGCTATGGACAAATGGACAATATCTACGTAACTATTTCACTCATTTTATGTTTTCCTGTAATGCTGTTTTTTTGGTAAACAGTCCAAGAAACCACTATAATTTTTTTATAAGAAACATGACATTTTCTTTAAAGTATCGCATCTGGTAACAAGTCCTGGAAAAATATACTTAAAATAAGCATTTTTAACAAGCGGTCAGCTCTGTGTGTACTGCCGTGTGTACGCAGCGGTCAGCTCTGTGTGTACTGCCGTGTGTGCGCAGCGGTCAGCTCTGTGTACTGCCCTGTGTGCGGAGCGGTCAGCTGTGTGTGTACTGCCGTGTGTACGCAGCGGTCAGCTCTGTGTGTAATGCCGTGTGTGCGCAGCGGTCAGCTCTGTGTACTGCCGTGTGTGCGGAGCGGTCAGCTCTGTGTGTACTGCCGTGTGTGCGCAGCGGTCAGCTGTGTGTGTACTGCCGTGTGTGCGCAGCGGTCAGCTCTGGTGTGTACTGCCGTGTGTGCGCAGCAGTCAACTCTGTGTGTACTGCCGTGTGTACGCAGCGGTCAGCTCTGTGTGTAATGCCGTGTGTGCGCAGCGGTCAGCTCTGTGTCTACTGTCCTGTGTGCGCAGCGGTCAGCTCTGTGTGTACTGTCCTGTGTGCTCAGCAGTCAGTACTGTCTGTAGTGTCGTGTGTGCGCAGCGGTCAGCACTGTGTGTACTGTCCTGTGTGCGCAGCGGTCAGCACTGTGTGTACTGCTGTGTGTGCGGAGCGGTCAACTCTGTGTGTACTGCCGTGTGTGCGCAGCGGTCAGCTCTGTGTGTACTGCCGTGTGTGCGGAGCGGTCAGCTCTGTGTGTACTGCCGTGTTGCGCAGCGGTCAGCTCTGTGTGTACTGCCGTGTTGCGCAGCGGTCAGCACTGTGTGTACTGTCCTGTGTGCGCAGCGGTCAGCTCTGTGTACTGCCGTGTGTGCGGAGCGGTCAGCTCTGTGTGTACTGCCGTGTGTACGCAGCGGTCAGCTCTGTGTGTGCGCAGCGGTCAGCTGTGTGTGTACTGCCGTGTGTGCGCAGCGGTCAGCTCTGTGTGTACTGTCGTGTGTGTGCAGCGGTCAGCTCTGTGTGTACTGCCGTGTGTACGCAGCGGTCAGCTCTGTGTGTAATGCCGTGTGTGCGCAGCGGTCAGCTGTGTCTACTGTCCTGTGTGCGCAGAGGTCAGCTCTGTGTGTACTGCCGTGTGTGCGCAGCGGTCAGCTCTGTGTGTGCGCAGCGGTCAGCTGTGTGTGTACTGCCGTGTGTGCGCAGCGGTCAGCTCTGTGTGTACTGTCGTGTGTGCGCAGCGGTCAGCTCTGTGTGTACTGCCGTGTGTACGCAGCGGTCAGCTCTGTGTGTAATGCCGTGTGTGCGCAGCGGTCAGCTGTGTCTACTGTCCTGTGTGCGCAGCGGTCAGCTCTGTGTGTACTGCCGTGTGTACGCAGCGGTCAGCTCTGTGTGTGCGCAGCGGTCAGCTGTGTGTGTACTGCCGTGTGTGCGCAGCGGTCAGCTCTGTGTGTACTGTCGTGTGTGCGCAGCGGTCAGCTCTGGTGTGTACTGCCGTGTGTACGCAGCGGTCAGCTCTGTGTGTAATGCCATGTGTGCGCAGCGGTCAGCTGTGTCTACTGTCCTGTGTGCGCAGCGGTCAGCTCTGTGTGTACTGCCGTGTGTGCGCAGCGGTCAGCTCTGTGTGTACTGCCGTGTGTGTGCAGCGGTCAGCACTGTGTGTACTGTCCTGTGTGCGCAGCGGTCAGCTCTGTGTACTGCCGTGTGTGCGCAGCGGTCAGCTCTGTGTGTACTGCCGTGTGTACGCAGCGGTCAGCTCTGTGTAATGCCGTGTGTGCGCAGTGGTCAGCTCTGTGTGTACTGCAGTGTGTGCGCAGCGGTCAGCTCTGTGTACTGCAGTGTGTGCGGAGCGGTCAGCTCTGTGTGTACTGCCGTGTGTACGCAGCGGTCAGCTCTGTATGTACTGCCGTGTGTGCGCAGCGGTCAGCTCTGTGTACTGCCGTGTGTGCGGAGCGGTCAGCTCTGTGTGTACTGCCGTGTGTACGCAGCGGTCAGCTCTGTGTGTAATGCCGTGTGTGCGCAGCGGTCAGCTCTATGTACTGCCGTGTGTGCGGAGCGGTCAGCTCTGTGTGTACTGCCGTGTGTACGCAGCGGTCAGCTCTGTGTGTAATGCCGTGTGTGCGCAGCGGTCAGTTCTGTGTACTGCCCTGTGTGCGCAGCGGTCAGCTCTGTGTGTACTGCCGTGTGTGCGCAGCGGTCAGCTCTGTGTGTACTGCCGTGTGTGCGCAGCGGTCAGCACTGTGTGTACTGTCCTGTGTGCGCAGCGGTCAGCTCTGTGTGTACTGCCGTGTGTGCGAGCGGTCAGCTCTGTGTGTACTGCCGTGTGTACGCAGCGGTCAGCTCTGTGTGTGGCAGCGTCAGCTTGTGTGTACTGCCGTGTGCGCAGCGGTCAGCCTGTGTGTACTGTCGTGTGTGCGCAGCGGTCAGCTCTGTGTGTACTGCGTGTGTACGCAGCGGTCAGCATCTGTGTGTAATGCCGTGTGTGCGCAGCGGTCAGCTGTGTTACTGTCCTGTGTGCGCAGCGGTCAGCTCTGTGTGTACTGCCGTGTGTGCGCAGCGGTCAGCTCTGTGTGTACTGCCGTTGTGCGCAGCGGTCAGCACTGTGTGTACTGTCCTGTGTGCGCAGCGGTCAGCTTGTGTACTGCCGTGTGTGCGAGCGGTCACTGTGTGTACTGCCTGTGTGTACGCAGCGGTCAGCTCTGTGTGTACTGCCGTGTGTGCCAGCGGTCAGCTCTGTGTACTGCCGTGTGTGCGGACGGTCAGCTCTGTGTGTACTGCTGTGTGCGCAGCGGTCAGCTCTGTGTGTACTGCCTGTGTGCGGCAGCGGTCAGCCTGTGTGTACTGTCCTGTGTGCGCAGCGGTCAGCTCTGTGTGTACTGTCTGTGTGCGCAGCGGTCAGCTCTGTGTGTACTGTCCTGTGTGCGCAGCGGTCAGCTCTGTGTGTACTGCCGTGTGTGCGCACGGTCAGCTCTGTGTGTTACTGCCGTGTGTACGCAGCGGTCAGCTCTGTGTGTACTGCCGTGTGTGCGCAGCGGTCAGCTCTGTGTACTGCCGTGTGTGCGCAGCGGTCAGCTCTGTGTGTACTGCCGTGTGTCGCAGCGGTCAGCTCTGTGTGTACTGCCGTGTGTGCGCAGCGGTCAGCTCTGTGTGTACTGCCGTGTGTGCGCGTCAGCCTGTGTTACTCTGTGTGCGCAGGGTCAGCTGTGTGTACTGCCGTGTGTGCGCAGCGGTCAGCTCTGTGTGTACTGCCGTGTGTGCGCAGCGGTCAGCTCTGTGTGTACTGCCGTGTGCGCAGCGGTCAGCCTGTGTGTACGCGTGTGTGCCAGCGGTCAGCCTGTGTGTACTGTCCTGTGTGCGCAGCGGTCAGCTCTGTGTGTACTGTCCTGTGTGCGCAGCGTCAGTACTGTCTGTGTGTACTGTGTGCCAGCGTCAGCCTGTGTGTACTGTCCGTGTGCGCAGCGTCGCACTGTGTGTACTGCCGTGTGTGCGCAGCGGTCAGCTCTGTGTGTACTGCCGTGTGTGCGCAGCGGTCAGCTCTGTGTGTACTGCCGTGTGTGCGCAGCGGTCAGCACTGTGTGTACTGTCCTGTGTCGCAGTCGTCGTCTGTAGTTCTGTGTGTGCGCAGCGTCAGCACTGTGTGTACTGTCCTGTGTGCGCAGCGGTCAGCACTGTGTGTACTGCCGTGTGTGCGAGCGGTCAGCTCTGTGTGTACTGCCTGTGTGCGCAGCGGTCAGCTCTGTGTGTACTGCCTGTGTGCGCAGCGGTCAGCACTGTGTGTACTGTCCTGTGTGCGCAGCGGTCAGCCTGTGTGTACTGCCTGTGTGCGCAGCGGTCAGCTCTGTGTGTACTGTCCTGTGTGCGCAGCGGTCAGCCTGTGGTACTGTCTGTGTGCGCAGCGGTCAACTGTGTGTACTGCCGTGTGTGCGCAGCGGTCAGCTCTGTGTGTACTGTCCGTGTGTGCGCAGCGGTCAGCCTGTGTGTACTGCCGTGTGTCGCAGCGGTCAGCTCTGTGTGTACATGCCGTGTGTGCGCAGCGTCGCTCTGTGTTACTGTCCTGGTGTGCGCAGCGGTCAGCTCTGTGTGTACTGCCGTGTGTGCGCAGCGGTCAGCTCTGTGTGTACTGCCGTGTGTGCGCAGCGTTCAGCACTGTGTGTACTGTCCGTGTGTGCGCAGCGGTCAGCTCTGTGTGTACTGCCGTGTGTGCGGAGCGTCAGCTCTGTGTGTACTGCCGTGTGTACGCAGCGGTCAGCTCTGTGTGTATGCCGTGTGTGCGCAGCGGTCAGCTCTGTGTGTACTGCGTGTGCGCAGCGGTCAGCTCTGTGTACTGCCGTGTGTGCGCAGCGGTCAGCCTGTTGTACTGCCGTGTGTCGCAGCGGTCAGCTCTGTGTGTACTGCCGTGTGTGCGCAGCGGACAGCTCGTGTACTGCCGTGTGTGCGAGCGGTCAGCTCTGTGTGTACTGCCGTGTGTGCGCAGCGGTCAGCTCTGTGTGTAATGCCGTGTGTGCGCAGCGGTCAGCTCTGTGTGTACTGCCGTGTGTGCGGAGCGGTCAGCTCTGTGTGTACTGCCGTGTGTGCGCAGCGGTCAGCTCTGTGTGTACTGCCGTGTGTGCGCAGCGGTCAGCTCTGTGTGTACTGCCGTGTGTGCGCAGCGGTCAGCTCTGTGTGTACTGCCGTGTGTGCGCAGCGGTCAGCTCTGGTGTGTACATGTCGTGTGTGCGCAGCGGTCAGCTCTGTGTGTACTGTCCTGTGTGCGCAGCGGTCAGCTCTGTGTGTACTGCCGTGTGTGCGCAGCGGTCAGCACTGTGTGTACTGCCGTGTGTCGCAGCGGTCAGCTCTGTGTGTACTGCCGTGTGTGCGCAGCGGTCAGCTCTGTGTGTACTGCCGTGTGTGCGCAGCGGTCAGCTCTGTGTGTACTGCCGTGTGTGCGCAGCGGTCAGCACTGTGTGTACTGTCCTGTGTGGCGCAGCGGTCAGCCTGTGTGTACTGTCCGTGTGTGCGCAGCGGTCAGCTCTGTGTGTACTGCCTGTGTGCGCAGCGGTCAGCACTGTGTGTACTGCCGTGTGTGCGCAGCGGTCAGCTCTGTGTGTACTGCCTGTGTGCGCAGCGGTCAGCACTGTGTGTACTGCCGTGTGTGCGCAGCGGTCAGCCTGTGTGTACTGCCGTGTGTGCGAGCGTCAGCACTGTGTGTACTGCCGTGTGTGCGCAGCGGTCAGCACTGTGTGTACTGTCCTGTGTGCGCAGCGGTCAGCTCTGGTGTACTGTCTGTGTCGCAGCGGTCAGCACTGTGTGTACTGCCTGTGTGCGCAGCGGTCAGCCTGTGTGTACTGCGTGTGCGCAGCGGTCAGCTCTGTGTGTACTGTCGTGTGTGCGCAGCGGTCAGCACTGTGTGTACTGTCCGTGTGTGCGCAGCGGTCAGCTACTGTGTGTACTGTCCTGTGTGCGCAGCGGTCAGCACTGTGTGTACTGTCCTGTGTGCGCAGCGGTCAGCACTGTGTGTACTGTCCTGTGTGCGCAGCGGTCAGCACTGTGTGTACTGTCCTGTTGTGCGCAGCGGTCAGCTCTGTGTGTACTGTCCGTGTGTGCGCAGCGGTCAGCCTGTGTGTACTGTCCTGTGTGCGCAGCGGTCAGCCTGTGTGTACTGTCCTGTTGTGCGCAGCGGTCAGCTCTGTGTGTGTACTGTCCTGTGTGGCGCAGCGGTCAGCTCTGTGTGTACTGCCTGTGTGCGCAGCGGTCAGACTTGTGTGTACTGCTGTGTGCAGCGGTACAGCTGTGTGTACTGTGTACCGTGTGTGCGGAGCGGTCAGCTCTGTGTGTACTGCCGTGTGTACGCAGCGGTCAGCTCTGTGTGTACTGCAGTGTGTGCGCAGCGGTCAGCTCTGTGTGTACTGCCGTGTGTGCGGAGCGGTCAGCTCTGTGTGTACTGCCGTGTGTACGCAGCGGTCAGCTCTGTGTGTAATGCCGTGTGTGCGCAGCGGTCAGCTCTGTGTCTACTGTCCTGTGTGCGCAGCGGTCAGCTCTGTGTGTACTGCCGTGTGTGCGCAGCGGTCAGCTCTGTGTGTACTGCCGTGTGTACGCAGCGGTCAGCTCTGTGTATACTGCCGTGTGTGCGCAGCGGTCAGCTCTGTGTGTACTGCCGTGTGTATGCAGCGGTCAGCTCTGTGTGTACTGCCGTGTGTGCGCAGCGGTCAGCACTGTGTGTACTGCCGTGTGTGCGCAGCGGTCAGCTCTGTGTGTACTGCCGTGTGTGCGCAGCGGTCAGCTCTGTGTGTACTGCCGTGTGTGCGCAGCGGTCAGCTCTGTGTGTACTGCCGTGTGTGCGCAGCGGTCAGCTCTGTGTGTACTGTCCTGTGTGCGCAGCGGTCAGCACTGTGTGTACTGCCGTGTGTACGCAGCGGTCAGCTCTGTGTGTACTGCCGTGTGTGCGCAGCGGTCAGCACTGTGTGTACTGCCGTGTGTGCGCAGCGGTCAGCACTGTGTGTACTGTCCTGTGTGCGCAGCGGTCAGCACTGTGTGTACTGCCGTGTGTGAGCAGCGGTTAGCTCTGTGTGTACTGCCATGTGTGCGCAGCGGTCAGCTCTGTGTCTACTGTCCTGTGTGCGCAGCGGTCAGCTCTGTGTGTTGTGAATGGGTTTGAGATGAGTTCTGAGCAGAGGCTCCCTCTGGTGGTTACAAGCGGTGCTAGTCTGTCCAGTGAAGATTGTGAGGACTGGGAATCAGGTGTTACTGACTGGTCTTATATAAGGGAGTCACCTTCCCATCAGGGTTGCCGGTGATCAATTGTTCTGGTCTGAATCCTTTATTCCTGTTTCCCTTGTAGCCTGCTGTGTCGTGTCTGCATCTCCTGCTAACAGATAAGACATTTTCTTCTTTTGTTTTTGTACTATATTTTTGCATTTTGTCCTGCACTTCTGTGGGGTCCTTCAGGGTCCCCTGCGGGGGCTTCTGCCCTCTCAGTTTTGTTCAGCCACTTATGTTTGTACTTTTGCTTTTTCCAGTTTTTTCAGTGGCTGCTGTTTTGATTTTGTTACACCAGAGAGCTAATTTAGGTGGAAGAGGTCGTGTGATCTCAGGTGTTTTTGAAATTAGTAGAGTTGGTGCTTTTCAGGGTTTTCTGGGATTGCAGTAAGTACCCTTCCTATCCTTTTCTATTTAGTTAGTTTGGGCCCCAGCGTTTGCTCATACTATTTTCTTTCTGTGTCAGTATTTCATCTTGTCTAACCGCCATTACATGTTTGGGGGCTTTCTATTATCTTTGGGGTTCTGCTCCGGGGCAGATGGCTTTCCTATTTCTATCTTTAGGTGTAGTTTCTCAGGCTGTGACGAGGCGTCTAGGACCAACGTAGGAACGCTCCACGGCTGCCTCTAGTTGTGGTGGTTAGTCAGGGTACTGCAATCTCATAGATTCCAACTTCTCTGGTGTATTGCCTTTTTTACCTGCACTCCTCAGCTACCGAAACATAACAGTATCACCGGCCTAAAAATTGAAAATTGTATGGTACTCACAGAAGGGAAAAAATATTGTGAAAAAAAAAAAAAAAAAAGGTTGTCAGAGTTGTCAGAGATATTTTTCTGTTTGTTGCATTTTTTTTTTTCCCTCTGTATCTCTGGGTGCTGGGGAGGATTTTTTTTTTCTCTCAATGGAGTTTGCACAGTTGTCTGGCCGTGTGGATCAGCTTGCCACTGAGGTTCGGAGTATTGATACCTATCTTGCTGGGTTGCCTGTTGTGGAACCTAGGATTCCCATGCCAGATTTGTTTTTAGGGGATCGAGCTAAGTTTCAGAATTTCAAAAATAATTGTAAATTGTTTTTTGCCTTAAAATCTAAGTCCTCAGGGAACGCAGCGCAGCAGGTTCAAATTATCATCTCTCTCCTGCGTGGCGATCCTCAGGATTGGGCTTTTTCCCTGACACCTGGGGATCCTGTTTTGAGTGATGTTGATGCATTTTTTCAGGCCTTGGGGTTATTGTACGATGAGCCTAATGTCACTGATCAAGCTGAAAAAGCCTTGTTGGCATTAAATCAGGGGCTTGATGACGCTGAGTTATACTGTCAGAGATTCCGTAGGTGGGCAGTCCTGACCAAATGGAATGACGACGCTTTGGCAGCCCTTTTCCGGAAGGGTCTGTCAGATAATGTAAAGGATGTTATGGTGGGATACCCTGTCCCCTCTGGTCTCAATGATTCTATGTCATTAGCGATTCAAATTGACAGACGTTTGCGTGAGCGGAGAAGTATGCGTGGAATGGTGTTGCCTTGTGAACCAGCTTCTGAACCCATGCAGTGTGATAGAGTGGTGTCTGGGGCACAGCGTCATGAGTTTCGAAAGCGCAATGGGTTATGTTTCTACTGTGGTGATGCCTCTCATGCTATTTCAGTCTGCCCTAAGCGGGGAAGACGTTTTGCACGCTCAGTTGTCTTGGGTAGTGTTCAGACTAAGTTTTTATTAACTGTCACTCTGATATGCTCTCTGTCCTCATTTTCTGCTCAGGCTTTCGTTGATTCTGGAGCAGCTATTAACCTGATGGATTATGATTTTGCTAAACGTTGTGGATTTCCCTTGATACCCCTACAGAAGTCTATTCCCCTACTGGGGATCGATTCTACCCCTTTGGCTGAGAATAAACCCCAGTTTTCTACTCAGGTGATAATGAGGGTTGAACCTGATCACCAGGAGTGCTGCAAATTTTTGGTTCTGTATAATCTGCATGACATTATCGTGCTGGGTTTTCCTTGGTTACAGTCTCATAATCCTGTTTTGGATTGGAAATCTGTGTCTGTAACCAGTTGGGGCTGCCAATGTGTTAATACCAACACTCCTGTTTTTTCTGCCTCCCCCCAGGCTCAGGATGTTCCTGACTTTTTGATTGATTTTTCTGATGTGTTTAGCGAAAGTAAATCTGCATCCTTGCCTCCCCATAGGAGCTATGACTGCGCTATTGAATTAGTGCCGGGTAGTAAATTCCCTAAAGGTCGCCTTTTTAACTTGTCTGTACCTGAACATGACGCTATGCGGTCTTATATCAAGGAATCATTGGAGAAGGGTCATATCAGACCATCCTCTTCACCCTTAGGTGCCGGTTTTTTCTTTGTGGCCAAAAAGGATGGTTCATTAAGGCCGTGTATTGATTATCGTCTCTTGAGCAATATTACTGTGAAATATCAATACCCGTTACCCTTGATTTCTGACCTGTTTTCCAGGGTGAAAAACGCTACTTGGTTTACCAAGCTTGACCGCAGGGGGGCGTATAACCTTATTCGCATTAAGCACGGGGATGAATGGAAGACGGCATTCAATACCCCTGAAGGGCATTTTGAGTACCTGGTGATGCCCTTTGGGCTCACTAATGCTCCTTCCGTCTTCCAGTCCTTCATGAATGATATTTTCAGGGATTTTGTGGACAAATTTCTGATTGTTTATTTGGATGATATCTTGATTTTTTCTAATGACTGGGACTCTCATGTGAAACATGTTCGAACTGTATTCCAGATTTTGAGAGAGAATGCTCTGTATGTGAAGGGATCAAAGTGTCTTTTTGGCGTACAGAGGATCTCATTTCTGGGATTCATTTTGTCCCCATCTGTTATTGAAATGGACCCGGTCAAGGTTCAGGCCATCTGTGATTGGGTCCAACCTACTTCATTAAAGGCTCTTCAGAGATTTTTGGGTTTTGCCAATTTTTATCATAAATTTATTGGTAATTTCTCGGTTATTGTTAAACCATTAACTGATTTGACCAGAAAGGGTTCTGATGTGGTGAATTGGCCTCCTTAGGCAGTCTCTGCATTTCAGGAACTTAAGCAGAGATTCACTTCTGCTCCTGTTCTACGGCAGCCTGATGTTTCTCTGCCATTTCAGGTGGAGGTTGATGCCTCTGAAATTGGGGCAGGTGCCGTTTTGTCCCAAAAAGATCCAGAGACCTCTAAAAGTAACCCTTGTGCCTTTTTCTCTCGAAAATTTTCTCCTACTGAACGTAATTATGACGTGGGTAATCGGGAGTTATTGGCCATGAAGTGGGCTTTTGAAGAGTGGAGACATTGGCTGGAGGGAGCCAAACATCAGGTGGTGGTCCTTACGGACCATAAGAATCTGGTCTATCTGGAATCTGCCAAGCGACTCAATCCTAGACAGGCCAGGTGGGCCCTGTTTTTCACACGTTTTAATTTTGTGGTTTCCTTTCTTCCTGGCACTAAGAATGTTAAGGCGGATGCCCTCTCGAGGAGTTTCCTTGCGGACTCTCCTGAGTTATCTGATCCTTCTGTTATTTTGAAAGAGGGTGTAGTTCTTTCCGCCATCTCGCCCAATTTGAGACTTGCTCTGGAGGGGTGTCAGGAGGATAGGCCCGAGTGCTGCCCTGTTGGAAAATTGTTTGTCCCGGACCTGTGGAAAAAGAGTGTGATGTCTGAGATTCATTGTTCCGCATTGGCTGGGCATCCCGGAATTTTTGGTACCAGAGACTTGGTTAGTCAGTCCTTTTGGTGGCCTACCTTGTCTCGTGATGTCAGGGAATTTGTGCAGTCCTGCGGGACTTGCTCTCGCTCCAAGCCTTGCTCTCGCTCTAGTGGTTTGTTGATGCCATTGCCTGTGCCCAAGAGACCATGGACCCATATCTCTATGGATTTCATTTCCGACCTTCCTGTTTCTCAGAGAATGACCACCATCTGGGTAATTTGTGATAGGTTTTCCAAAATGATACATCTTGTGCCATTACCGAAGTTGCCTTCCTCCTCTGAATTGGTGCCGTTGTTCCTTCAGCACCTGGTTCGTTTACACGGCATTCCTGAGAACATTGTGTCTGACAGAGGAGTCCAGTTTGTTTCCAGATTTTGGAGGACTTTTTGTTCTAAACTGGGTGTTCAATTGTCTTTCTCCTCGGCATTTCATCCTCAGACCAATGGTCAAACTGAGAGAACAAACCAGACATTGGAGACTTATCTAAGATGCTTTGTGTCTGCTGATCAGGATGACTGGGTCTCTTTTTTGCCTTTGGCTGAGTTTGCTCTTAATAATAGGGCTAGCTCTGCCACTTTGATGTCTCCGTTTTTCTGTAATTCTGGGTTTCACCCTCAATTTTCTTCAGGACAGACGGAGGCTTCTGTCTGTCCAGGTGTTGACTCTGTTGTGGAGCGTATGCAACAGATTTGGGACCAGGTAGTGGAGAGGTTGTCCCTCTCTCAGGAGAAGGCCCAGCGGTTTGCTAACCGGCATAGGACTGATGGTCCTCGGTTTAAAGTGGGGGACTTGGTCTGGTTGTCCTCAAAGAATATTCCTATGAGAGTAGCATCTCCTAAATTTAAGCCTAGGTTCATTGGACCTTATAAGATCATGGAGATTATCAATCCTGTTTCTTTTCGTTTGCTTCTTCCAGGGACATTTAAGATCCATAACGTGTTCCACAAGTCCCTGTTGAAGAGGTTTGTTGAGCCAGTGGTTCCTGCTGCTGTGCCTCCTGACCCTGTTTTGGATGAGGGCAATCTGGAGTATGTGGTTGAGAAAATATTAGATTCTCGTTTTTCTAGACGGAAACTCCAGTATTTGGTTAAATGGAGAGGTTATGGTCAGGAAGACAATTCTTGGGTGTTTGCTTCGGACATCCATGCTAGGAGACTTATCCGTGCGTATCATAGAACTCATCCTGACCGACCTGTTTGCTCAAATGAGGGTTCGGTGACCCCTCCTCAAGGGGGGGGTACTGTTGTGAATGGGTTTGAGATGAGTTCTGAGCAGAGGCTCCCTCTGGTGGTTACAAGCGGTGCTAGTCTGTCCAGTGAAGATTGTGAGGACTGGGAATCAGGTGTTACTGACTGGTCTTATATAAGGGAGTCACCTTCCCATCAGGGTTGCCGGTGATCAATTGTTCTGGTCTGAATCCTTTATTCCTGTTTCCCTTGTAGCCTGCTGTGTCGTGTCTGCATCTCCTGCTAACAGATAAGACATTTTCTTCTTTTGTTTTTGTGCTATATTTTTGCATTTTGTCCTGCACTTCTGTGGGGGCCTTCAGGGTCCCCTCCGGGGGCTTCTGCCCTCTCAGTTTTGTTCAGCCACTTATGTTTGTACTTTTGCTTTTTCCAGTTTTTTCAGTGGCTGCTGTTTTGATTTTGTTACACCAGAGAGCTAATTTAGGTGGAAGAGGTCGTGTGATCTCAGGTGTTTTTGAAATTAGTAGAGTTGGTGCTTTTCAGGGTTTTCTGGGATTGCAGTAAGTACCCTTCCTATCCTTTTCTATTTAGTTAGTTTGGGCCCCAGCGTTTGCTCATACTATTTTCTTTCTGTGTCAGTATTTCATCTTGTCTAACCACCATTACATGTTTGGGGGCTTTCTATTATCTTTGGGGTTCTGCTCCGGGGCAGATAGCTTTCCTATTTCTATCTTTAGGTGTAGTTAGTTTCTCAGGCTGTGACGAGGCGTCTAGGACCAACGTAGGAACGCTCCACGCTGCCTCTAGTTGTGGTGGTTAGTCAGGGTACTGCAATCTCATAGATTCCAACTGCTCTGGTGTATTGCCTTTTTTACCTGCACTCCTCAGCTACCGAAACATAACATCTGTGTGTACTGCCGTGTGTGCACAGCGTTCTGTGGTGTGTCTTCTGCCGTGTGTGCGCAGCGGTCAGCTCTGTGTGTGCGCAGCGGTCAGCTGTGTGTGTACTGCCGTGTGTGCGCAGCGGTCAGCTCTGTGTGTACTGCCGTGTGTGCGCAGCGGTCAGCTCTGTGTGTACTGCCGTGTGTACGCAGCGGTCAGCTCTGTGTGTACTGCCGTGTGTGCGCAGCGGTCAGCTCTGTGTGTACTGCCGTGTGTACGCAGCGGTCAGCTCTGTGTGTACCGCCGTGTGTACGCAGCGGTCAGCTCTGTGTGTACTGCCGTGTGTGCGCAGCGGTCAGCTCTGTGTGTACTGCCGTGTGTGCGCAGCGGTCAGCTCTGTGTGTACTGCCGTGTGTACGCAGTGGTCAGCACTGTGTGTACTGTCCTGTGTGCGCAGCGGTCAGCTCTGTGTGTACTGCAATGTGCGCAGCGGTCAGCACTGTGTGTACTGTACTGTGTGCGCAGCTGTCAGCTCTGTGTGTACTGCCGTGTGGCGCAGCGGTCAGCTCTGTGTGTACTGCCGTGTGTGCGCAGCGGTCAGCACTGTGTGTACTGCCGTGTGTACGCAGCGGTCAGCTCTGTGTGTACTGCCGTGTGTGCGCAGCGGTCAGCTCTGTGTGTACTGCCGTGTGTGCGCAGCGGTCAGCACTGTGTGTACTGCCGTGTGTGCGCAGCGGTCAGCACTGTGTGTACTGCCATGTGTGCGCAGCGGTCAGCTCTGTGTGTACTGCCGTGTGTGCGCAGCGGTCAGCTCTGTGTGTACTGCCGTGTGTGCGCAGCGCTCAGCTCTGTGTGTACTGCCGTGTGTGCGCAGCGGTCAGCACTGTGTGTACTGCCGTGTGTGCGCAGCGGTCAGCACTGTGTGTACTGTCCTGTGTGCGCAGCGGTCAGCTCTGTGTGTACTGCCGTGTGTGCGCAACGGTCAGCACTGTGTGTACTGTCCTGTGTGCGCAGCGGTCAGCTCTGTGTGTACTGCCGTGTGTGCGCAGCGGTCAGCTCTGTGTGTACTGCCGTGTGCGCAGCGGTCAGCTGTGTCTGTACTGTCCTGTGTGCGCAGCGGTCAGCACTGTGTGTACTGCCGTGTGTGCGCAGCGGTCAACTCTGTTTGTACTGCCGTGTGTACGGAGCGGTCAGCTCTGTGTGTACTGCCGTGTGTACGCAGCGGTCAGCTCTGTGTGTACTGCCGTGTGTGCGCAGCGTTCAGCTCTGTGTGTACTGCCGTGTGTGCGCAGCGGTCAACTCTGTGTGTACTGCCGTGTGTGTGCAGCGGTCAGCACTGTGTGTACTGCCGTGTGTGCGCAGCGGTCATCTCTGTGTGTACTGCCGTGTGTGCGCAGCGGTCAACACTGTGTACTGCCGTGTGTGCGCAGCGGTCAGCACTGTGTGTACTGCCGTTTGTGCGCTTCGGTCAGCTCTGTGTGTAGTGCCGTGTGTGCGCAGCGGTCAGCTCTGTGTGTAGTGCCGTGTGTGCGCAGCGGTCAGCTCTGTGTGTACTGCCGTGTGTGCGCAGCGGTCAGCTCTGTGTGTACTGCCGTGTGTACGCAGCAGTCATCTCTGTGTGTACTGCCGTGTGTGCGCAGCGGTCAGCACTGTGTGTACTGCTGTGTGTGCGCAGCGGTCAGCACTGTGTGTCCTCTGCCATGCGTGCACACCGGTCAGCTCTTTGTGTACCGCCGTGTGTGCGCAGCGGTCAGCTCTGTGTGTACTGCTGTGTGTGCGCAGCGGTCAGCACTGTGTGTACTGCCGTGTGTGCGCTGCGGTCAGCTCTGTGTGTACTGCCGTGTGTGCGCAGCGGTCAGCTCTGTATGTCCTCTGCCGTGTGTGCGCAGCGGTCAGCTCTGTGTGTACTGCCGTGTGTGCGCAGCGGTCAGCTCTTTGTGTACTGCCGTGTGTGCGCAGCGTTCAGCTCTGTGTGTACTGCCGTGTGTGCGCAGCGGTCAGCTCTGTGTGTACTGCCGTGTGTGCGCAGCGGTCAACACTGTGTACTGCCGTGTGTGCGCAGCAGTCAGCACTGTGTGTACTGCCGTGTGTGTGCTTCGGTCAGCTCTGTGTGTAGTGCCGTGTGTGCGCAGCGGTCAGCTCTGTGTGTAGTGCCGTGTGTGCGCAGCAGTCAGCTCTGTGTGTACTGCCGTGTGTGCGCAGTGGTCAGCTCTGTGTGTAGTGTCGTGTGCGCGCAGCGGTCAGCTCTGTGTGTACTGCCGTGTGCGCGCAGCGGTCAGCACTGTGTGTACTGCCGTGTGTGCGCAGCGGTCAGCACTGTGTGTACTGCCGTGTGTGCGCAGCGGTCAGCACTGTGTGTACTGCCGTGTGTGCGCAGCGGTCAGCACTGTGTGTACTGCCGTGTGTGCGCAGCGGTCAGCTCTGTGTGTCCTCTGCCGTGTGTGCGCAGCGGTCAGCTCTGTGTGTACTGCCGTGTGTGCGCAGCGGTCAGCTGTGTGTATACTACCGTGTGTGCGCAGCGGTCAGCTCTGTGTGTACTGCCATGTGTGCTCAGCGATCAGCTCTGTGTGTGCGCAGCGGTCAGCTCTGTGTGTGCGCAGCGGTCAGCTCTGTACTGTCGTGTGTGTGCAGCGGTCAGCTCTGTGTGTACTGCCGTGTGTGCACAGCGGTCAGCTCTGTCTACTGTAGTGTGTGCGCAGCAGTCAGCTCTGTGTCTACTGCCGTGTGTGCGCAGCGGTCAACTCTGTGTGTACTGCCGTGTATGCGCAGCGGTAAGCTCTGTGTACTGTCGTGTGCGCAGTGGTAAGCTCTGTGTACTGTCGTGTGTGCGCAGCGGTCAGCTCTGTGTGTAGTGCCGTGTGTGCGCAGCGGTCAGCTCTGTGTGTAGTGCCGTGTGTGCGCAGCGGTCAGCTCTGTGTGTACTGTCGTGTGTGGCGCAGCGGTCAGCTCTGTGTGTGCGCAGCGGTCAGCTCTGTGTACTGCCGTGTGTGCGCAGCGGTCAGCTCTGTGTGTACTGCCATGTGTGCGCAGCGGTCAGCTCTGTGTGTACTGCCGTGTGTGCGCAGCGGTCAGCACGGTGTGTACTGCCGTGTGTGCGCAGCGGTCAGCTCTGTGTGTACTGCCGTGTGTGCGCAGCGGTCAGCTCTATGTGGTACTGTCGTGTGTGCGCAGCGGTCAGCTCTGTGTGTACTGCCGTGTGTGCGCAGCAGTCAGCTCTGTGTGTGCGCAGCGGTCAGCTATGTGTACTGCCGTGTGCGCGCAGCGGTCAGCTCTGTACTGTCGTGTGCGCGCAGCGGTCAGCTCTGTGTGTACTGCCGTGTGTGCGCAGCGGTCAGCTCTGTACTGCCGTGTGTGCGCAGCGGTCAGCTATGTCTATTGCCGTGTGTGCGCAGTGGTCAGCTCTGTGTCTACTGCCGTGTGTGCGCAGCGGTCAGCTCTGTGTCTACTGCCGTGTGTGCGCAGCGGTCAGCTCTGTGTGTACTGTCGTGTGGGCGCAGCGGTGAGCTCTGTTTGCGCTGCCGTGTGCCCCTGCGGTCAACCGTGTGTACTGTCATGTGTGCGCTGCCGTCTGCCCCCTGCGATCAACCGTGTGTACTGTCATGTGTGCGCTGCCATGTGCCCCTGCGGTCAACCGTGTGTACTGTCATGTGTGCGCTGCCGTGTGTGCCTGCTGTTGTGAATGTGCTAGAAATGAATTCTGAGCAGAAGCTCCCTCTGGTGGTTACAAACAGTACTGAACTATCCAATGAAGATTGTGAAGATTGGCGATCAGGTGTTACTGACTGGTCTTATATAAGGGAGGTTCCCTCCCATCAGGGTTGCCGGTGATCAATTGTTCTGGTCTCATCTTTGATTCCTGTTCACTTTGTAGCTTGCTGTTTCGTGCCTGCATCTTCTGCTAACAGATAAGACATTTTCTTCTTTTAGTTTTTTGTGCTTGCTTTTTGCATTTTGTCCTGCACTTCTGTGGGGGTCTGCCGGGTCCCCTCCGGGGGCTTGTGCTCCTCTCAGTTTAGTTCAGCCACTGTTGTTTGTTCATTTGCCTTTTCCAGTTTTTTCAGTGGTTGCTGTTTAGTTTTGTTACACCAGAGAACTAATTTAGGTGGTAGAGGTCGTGTGATCTCAGGTGTTTTTGTAATTAGTAGAGTTGGTACTTTTTCAGGGTTTTTTGGGATTGCAGTAAGTGTCCTTCCTATCCTTTTCTATTTAGGAAGTTTGGGCCCCAACGTTTGCTCATACTATTTTCTGCCTGTGTCTGTATTTCCTCTTGTCTAACCGCCATTACATGTTTGGGGGCTTTCTATGTTCTTTGGGGATCTGCTCCGGGGCAGATAGTTTTCCTCTTTCTGTCTTTAGGTGTCGTTAGCTTCTCAGGCTGTGACGAGGTGTCTAGGACCAACGTAGGTACACTCCACGGCTGCCTTTAGTTGTGGTGGTTAGTCAGGGTACTGCAATCCCATAGTTTCCAACCTCTCTGGTGTATTTCCTTTTTTGCCTGCTCTCCTCAGCTACCAAATCATAACACCCTGCGGTCAACCGTGTGTACTGTCATGTGTGCGCTGCCGTGTGTACTGTCATGTGTGCCCTGCCGTGTGTCCCCTGGGGTCAACCATGTGTGTACTGTAATGTGTGCGCTGCCGTGTGTACTGTCATGTGTGCCCTGCCGTGTGTCCCCTGGGGTCAACCATGTGTGTACTGTAATGTGTGCGCTGCCGTGTGTCCCCTGCGTACTGTCATGTGTGCGCTGCTGTGTGTCCGCCGTGGTCAGACTTGTGTGTCTGCCACGGTCAGCCCTGTGTGTGTGGTGTATTGTGTATGCTGCTGTCACCTTCAGGGAAGGTGGCCTGTGAGTACACGCCTCCTCCCTGCATGTCAGATGCACTGATGATCTGCAGTGCATAAGCTTTGCGAGAACCAGATTAGTGTAAAGATGATGTCCTTGGCTATGTGCACACATTGCAGATTTTATTGCAGATCCACATTGGTTTTTTTCACGCAGAATTGCACCAAATCCGCAATGTAGTGCACAAGCAATGTTAATCAGTGGGACTCCTGAATTGTGTTCATGCTGTGGAAAATTCCGCGCTGACTCGCAGCATTTTGTTTTCCGCAGCGTGTCTATTCTTTTTGCAGATCTGCAGCGTTTCTGCCTCCTTTGACTACCATTGAGTCAGTCAAATTCGCAGCTAAACCGCAGGTGTAAAAAGGTCTGTGGATTAGCTGCAGATTTGTGTGCCAAAAACGCTGCAGAAAGGAAGGGTGTGGGCGGTGTAGGGATCCGCTCTGTTAGGCAAGGGTCGGACCGCAGTTATGAGTCAACACACAGGCTTTAAGTCCAAAAATCAATGTTTTACTGTATCTTTAACACCAGGTAGCAAAACATCACAAAACATAAATGCATTCCAGCTTTCAATATCACTGTTCCCAGATGCACCCTTGCATGGGATGGGCTTGACTAAGCGGCTGCAGGCCAGCAGGGACCGCCAGGTGCCTTCCCGGGTGGTCTGGAACTCGCTTCCGGTGCTCACTGACACACTGTAACAGAAAGTCACACTTCTAGGCTAACTCCAGCCAAGCTCCTCAACAGAACCGCGTGGTTCTCAGTGTGGGACCGTCACAGGCTCCGCACACCCATGTGTCCTGTCCGGGTGCTATTCAGGACCCCCGTCCAACACCCCGGCTATCAAGCTCCAAGTCTCACCACGTGCTTCCTGGAATCCGATCCAACCCCAGGTTCTTCCAACACTGACAGACCTTCCAGGAACCGTCCAGGCAGCCCTATGCAGGACACAAAAGTGAGAGCACAAACTCCAGTGAACCCTCAGTGATGGACTGCAGAAGCCATGACACTGGATAGGCCGATTCCTTATGACCAACTTACCCCCCCTTTCCCTCCCCTTCCGTTTCCCCTTAACTCCCATTAGCAAAAAACACGCGACAACCATATTTTGGGTAAAAACGGCCACAGCAGCCTATTTATTTAAATTGATTGTTAACCAAGCACTTGGTGAGGTCCTCGAAGTTATAGAAGGTCTGGTGGTCTTTTTACCGGGCCTTGCCCCCCTTTACACACCCAGCCTTACTCCTAGCAGCGGTTATCTCCGACTCAGGAGCACCATGAACCGGAGTAAGGGGTGGCCTTCTAGCCCCCATGCGATTCCGGCGTTCCATCGCCGGGAATCGCCCAATCTAATACAGCTGTGAACCCGACGTTCCATCGCCGGGTATCACCCATCAAGTTACTGTGAATCCGACTTTCCATCGCCGGGTATCACCCAAATGTCCAGTTACTGTGACCCCGGCGTTCCATAGCCGGGTATCACCCCAAAACTCACCAGACCGCCACCACCTCAACATCCAAATGAAGGGGATCCACGTATCTAACGAGTCCCCAATCCTCCTTCTTTTACCAACTTCGAGGACCCACCAACGCCTCAACAACATTAAACCCATTGTAGCAGAGACCGTTTCTCACTAGGAGCCATCCGACAGTACTGGGGAGAGGAAAACCCCCACTTTTTTTTTTTTTGTATTTGTGGTGGAAACCTCCAGGGAACCGCGCCTGTCGGATTGCCCTTCCCTTGGGCTTACGAGGTCAATGCAATTAAATTCTATTTCATTGTAATGTATATACATGTATATATATATATTTTTTTTTTCTTGCATGATAAAAGGCAAACATAATTGACAACATTTCACATGACAGTGTCTCGGTAATCGCCGCTGTGACCCGAAGTTCTCTCCTTCTCCAGGGTGGGTGGGTGGGTCTTGCTGTTCGTCCTGGTGGTCCCGAAGAAAGAGGCTTCCTTCCCTTGGTCAATACCTTTTGTCCCCTTTGACCCCACCTCTACCTATGTCCCATCCTCTTTTCCCTGTCCAATAGTCCGCTACCCCTACAGGCTCACCTTACACCCCCTCCCCCTCTCCATATCCCTGCAGTCACTGCCTCCCAGCGTCATGTCAGCCTCCCGTGACTCTGTGCTCCCACGTCCAGCTGCTACTTTACCTCCTGTCAGTTGTGTCACCGGAGGCTAGTAGAGCAGTCACATCTCCTGGTGTGACTGCGCTACACATGAGATCTTCGTGGGACACTCGTTATTTAGGACTACGGCAGACCAGGGAGTATTTGTGTTGGTTTATTATTTTATTTTTATTACAGGAGATCGATGGCTTCGCTAGGATTAGGCGTAATAATAAAAATGGGAAACTATGTTTAGTGTTATTTGAATTAAAGGACTTTATTCTGGCTGTGTCTTTATTTACCATATAACGATAGGATTAGTAATGGATAGGTGTCTTATACAAATATAAACCCCACTTGCCACCACTACAGGCGAGGCTAAGTGCCAGAATTGGCGCATCTATAAGATGCACCGCTTTTGAGGCGGCTGCGGACTGATGTTTTTAGCCGGAGGGTTACCAATATCCATGGCCCCTTCCCAGGCTATTATCAGCTCGCAGCTGTCTGTCTAGCATTTGCTGGTTTGATTTTATAGGGTGATCCCATGTCAGTTTTTTTCTGGGGTTCCCCTGTAAGGCCTCTTTCACACATCCGTTTTGCGCCTGACGGCGCCCTCCGGCATTTTTTTGTCCAACCGCATCCGGCGAAATGTAATACCGGATGCGTTTTTTTTCCATAGACTAACATTAGTGCCGGATGGCGCCGCATGTCCCTGCGGCGCGTCCGTTTTTTTCCGGATGCGGTGTCTGGTCGCCGTCCAGTGTCTGGCAAAAACGTTGCATGTCACGTTTTTTGTCTGCGGCGAAAAAGCCGGAAGCGCTTCCGGCTTTTGTTACAATGAAAGTCTATGGACGCCGCAATGCGGCGGATCGGCAAGAGCCGGATCCGGTGGCCGGATCCAGTTTTTTAATTGAGATACCAGCCCACAGCAAACATATAAAAAAGCATGCAGTGGGACATCAGACATACCATGCACATGAGAGCAGCACCAGGATCCGCAGCCAGCAGCACCAGGATACGCAGCCAGCAGCACCAGGATCCGCAGCCAGCAGCATGGAGCGCCAGGACAACAGATGGTAAATATGAGACCCCCCCACCCCAAATTTGACAACGCATATGTCACCAATGCTGTCTGAGCTACTGCATTTTTTTGGCACCCTGGGACATTTTCAAATTCATGTTTTTTCTCTGATGGGGTTGGTTCCCCTGGTACTGTATGCATGTTTTGGAAGTTATATTGTGTATCCCCTGCTACTGTAGTGAATGTGTTTCATTGATAATGTGGATCTACTGGTACTGTTTTTTTGCCTGTGATGGGGTTTGTCCTCCTGCGACAATATGAAATGTGCATGTTTTTCTATCATAATGTTGATCTACTGTTTTTTTTTTTAATTTTTTTTTTTTGCTGTGATGTGGTTGGTCTTCCTGCGACTATCTGAAATGTTCATGTTTTTATATGATAATGTTGATTTTTTTTTTTTAAAAAAAACCTTTTTTTGCTGTGATGTGGTTGGTCTCCTGCGACAATATGAAATGTGCATTTTTTGTGTATCATAATGTTGATCTAGTGTTTTATTTTTAAAATTTTTTTTGGCCTGTGATGGTTTTGCTCCTCATGCTACTATCTGAAATGTGCATGTTTTTTGTATCATAATGTTAATCTAGTGTTTTATTTTTTACATTTTTTTTTTGGCCTGTGATGTGGTTGCTTCTCCTGCTACTATCTGAAATGTGCATGTTTTTATATCATAATGTTGATTTTTTTTTTTTTTTTTAAAAACCTTTTTTATTCAAAGCCATGACAGCACCCAACGAGAGAGGGGATCCGCCCTTCAGGAACAGGAAACCTACAGATACATAAGGGCGTCACCTCTCCCACACATCAGTTGGTTTCCTGTTCCTGGAGGACAGGATCCCTACAGAATCCTTTTTTTTTTTCTGGATGGACCCAGGCCGCCGGTCGACCCAGGTAGCGGGCAGTCCCCTACCTCGATCAGGTGCGGGGTCCCTGGAAGCGCCACAGTGGGTCCGGGAAGGATACCACGGCTGTGTGCGGAGCAGAGGGGAGCGGTGTCCGGAGGATCCCGTCTCCTAGACCAGCGCCGGTGGTAAGTGTGAGGCCCCCCTTCCCTGGGTCGGTGTGCTCCCTTCCCCTGTGACCTGGTATCCCTGCTTGTCACTCGCCTACCCGGGGGTCGGCGGCCGGATTGGAGGTCATATTTTCCTCCGGGGTCGCGGGCGGTGGCGTCCCATCCGGGCGGTGGTGGTCGGCGGCATCGGGTCCCGGCGTGGCGCCTCCGGGCCGTCACCCTCGCGCGCTTCCTGTAGGCCTGGGAGCGGCGGATGTGACGCGGGGCTTGGGGCGCTGGGCCGGAAGTCGCGGTGACGGCCCTCTCCTTCGCTTTACGGCCGGCGTCGCCCCGGCTGAGCGAATTGGCAGGCACAGGGAGGAAGGGATGCGCTGTGTGGGAGGGGAGGCGGGACCCGGGGCAGGAGGAGCCAAGCCCCTGGTCAGTTCTGCTCACACAGATATCCGGGGGTGGGCAATAAAAAGGGGCTTGACAGGCGGCAAAACGCTTCGGTCTCACTATGGAGACACCAGAAGCCTCGGCACAGCGACAGGACACCCTGTCAGTGAAGGGCCTAGCAGGCCCCGCATCAAGCCCCAGCTGAAGCCCAGACGGACGAGCGGCCAGTCCAGCCGCAAAAGTTCCTCCAGAGAAGCGGAGGCATCTTCATCAGCTGCGCCCCCCCGTGATCCGGTACCTATTGCTGCGGATGGGTAAGAGATCTCCGTGAAATTGCACCCGGTGACGCAGTCTTTTTTTTCCCCTATGTCTTCTCTTTGGCAGGGCAAGAAATGTGTGGAAAAGTCAAAGCATAGGGAATGTGCCCTTTGCGCTCAACCCTTGCCTGACGCCTACCCCAATAAGTTATGCCTCCTTTGCGTACAGCAGACGGTAGGAAGCTAACAGGAGGGGGAAAAAAGAGAGGAACCGGGGCAGGTTAGCCTATACCTTACATTTTTCCACCCCTCCCTACAAGTAGCGGAAAATACCCCGGACTTTACCTCAACCTTAAGGGACCTGATTAGGACGGAGTTAAGATCATCTAAAGGGAAACGTGGAGCGAGAGTATCAGATTCGGATTCCCCGACTAGGCCTAGGGAGGACGAAGGTTTGCCAGAATCTATTCTTTCCTCATCCCCTTCTGACGCATCGTCCTCCTCCGAGGAGGATTCTACCTGGCTCTGCTTCCCCGTGGACCAGGTGGACAGACTAGTTAAGGCAGTCAGGTCCACCATGGGGATAGAAGACTCAAAACCAGAACGATCCGTACAGGACTTTGTTTGCGGGTTTAGACCCCAAAAAACGTAAGGCCTTTCCCTTAAATGACAAAGTTCAGAACCTCATAAATAAGGAATGGAAGAAGCCGGAGAAAAGGGGTTCCTTAGCACCGGCATTTAAGCGTAGGTACCCCTTCGAGGACTCCCTAGTGAATTGGTGGGATAAGGCTCCGAAACTCGATGCTGCAGTTGCCAAGGCTACAAAAAAATCCTCTATACCCTTTGAGGATATGGCCAACTTAAAAGACCCGCTAGACAAGAAAGCAGATTCTTTTCCCAAAGGCACCTGGGAAATGTCAGCAGGAGCCCAGAGAACCAGCGGTGGCAGCCACCTGCACAGCGAGGTCGGTAATGGTTTGGTTCGACCAACTTAAATCACAGATAAAAGATGGAACTTCCCGTGAATCCATAATAAAAACTCTGCCGATAATCCAGATGGCGGCAGCCTTTTTGGCGGACTCTTCAGCGGACTCTGTGAGGATGGCGGCCAGGGCGGCAGGTTTATCCAATGCAGCGCGAAGAGCTCTATGGTTAAAATGTTGGCCAGGAGATATTCAGGCCAGATCCCGCCTCTGCTCTATCCCCTGTGAAGGGGAATATCTGTTTGGACCTGTCCTGGACGAACTCTTAGAAAAAGCGGGGAATGATAAGAGAAAGTTCCCCAGCGTACCGAATCCCTCGTATAGACGTCCCTTCAGTAGAAGGAGATTTAATCGTAGAAGATCGTCCAGGGAGCGAGTCAGATGGGAAGATAGGAGGAGAAAAGGTACTAGATACATGTTCAACCGGCCATCTAAAGATTCTAAAAAAACCTCCCAATGACTAGCGCCGCCGGTGGGAGGTAGATTGTCAGCCTTCTAACCGGCATGGTCCCAAATCTCCAACAGCAGCTGGATTCTAGGCCTTGTGGCTTCAGGACTCCGATTGGAATTTCTTAAAATTCCTCAGGATACCTTTAAAATCACTCCTACCCGATCTTCCTCAACAGACAGGCGGCCTTGGAGTTGGAGTTGCAGGGCTTATGTCACAAAAAAGTCCTGGTAGAGGTGCCAGAGGGAGAGAGGGGTAGAGGCTTCTATTCCCCTCTATTCCTCATAAAGAAACCAGACGGTTCCTTCAGAACCATAATTAACCTGAAGGCTCTAAATAAATTTTTGATCGTGCGACGGTTTAAAATGGAAACCATTAGATCCACAATAAAACTGTTATTTGAAAGCTGCTTCATGGTGGTATTGGACTTAAAGGATGCATACCATGTCCCTATTCACGCAGATCATCAGCAATTTCTTAGAGTGGCAGTCTGGTTAGAAGGTTCTCTCCGTCATTTTCAATATACGGCCCTCCATTCGGGGTGGCAGTGGCCCCTCGGGTCTTCACAAAAATCATAGCGGAGGTCATGGCCCACCTACGAGAATTCCAGATTCAAGTAATACCCTACCTCGACGACTTTCTTATTATAGGGAAAACTGAGGACCATTGTCGAGAGCAGCTACATAAAACAATATCTACCCTAGAACAATTGGGATGGCTACTGAACATCACTAAGTCTCGGTTACAGCCCATGAGAGTACAACAGTTCCTAGGCCTGACCTTAGATTCACAAAAACAAGAATGTCGTCTGCCACCCGACAAAATAATACGTTTACGTTACCAAATTATTAATGCTTCTAATAACCCCACCATGTCCCTTAGGAAAGCCATGTCCTTGTTGGGCTCTCTCTCTTCCGCATCCCGGCAGTACAATGGGCGCAGTGGCACACTAGATCTCTTCAAAGCGAGATTTTACACTCTGATAAAATTCTTAACGGTCACCTGGAGGGTCATCTGACTCTATCCAGTCCCACAATCATAAACCTTCAGTGGTGGCTGGATAAGGGTAACTTATCTAGAGGAGTGGCCTGGGAGTACAATATAACCCGAGTAATCACCACAGACGCAAGCCCCACGGGGTGGGGGGCTCATATGGGTAATTATATGATACAGGGTCAATGGGATCAACACCAGGTGGACATGTCCTCTAACCTAAAAGAATTGTCAGCAGTGGAACAAGCAGTAAAAACACTCCTTATTTATCTACAGGGTCATCATGTGCGGATTCTGTCCGACAATCAGGTCGCAGTGTCGTATATAAATCATCAGGGCGGCACTCGGTCCAAATCCCTCATGCAAGTAGCAGAGCGCTTGTTCCGCATGGCAGAAAGACATTGTCTATCTATAACAGCACTACATATAAGGGGAAAGGAAAACGTCACGGCCGACTACCTAAGCCGCAACCTTCTGAGGCAAGGAGAATGGTCTCTAAAGAAAGCTATCTTCGACCAAATCACAGAGAAATGGGGTCAGCCAGATGTGGATCTCTTTGCCACCAGAAAGAACAGAAGGGTAAAGCAATTCTGCTCCCTAAATCCCAGAGAGGGTCCACTAGCGGTAGACGCTTTTCTGATAAAGTGGAACTTTGCGCTAGCCTACGCCTTTCCTCCTCTGGCCATGATTCCCCTAGTGATCAGGAAAATCAGGAGAGACAAAGCAAAAATAATTCTGATTGCTCCCTTTTGGCCCAAGAGAACTTGGTTCTCGAGTCTCAGAGCCATGTCTATAGCCAATCCATGGATCCTCCCAGACATTCCGGATCTCCTATCCCAGGGCCCAGTATACCATCCTCAGGTGACTGGTCTACATCTAACGGCATGGATTTTGAGCGGTCACTACTAAGAAATAAGGGATTTTCTCCAGGTCTGATTAATACCCTTCTTAAAAGCAGAAAGGAGATCACAACAAAAATCTATGCCAGAACCTGGAAGAAATTCTTACAGAGTCCGACAGTTATAGTCCAAGATTCAGTTCCAATAACTCAAATCCTACAATTCCTACAGAAAGGTCTAGATATGGGTCTTTCTACTAGTACCCTTAAGGTCCAAGCTGCCGCCCAGGGAGCGCTTTTTAATTGTGAGATTGCCAAAAACTACTGGGTTAGTAGGTTTATTAAAGGTGCTGCTAGATCCAGACCTATAGTTAGAAATAGGTTTATGCCCTGGGACTTAAACCTGGTTCTTACGGCCATGACTGAACCCCTTTTGAGCCCATTACGGATGCCTCAATAAAGACTATCTCCATTAAAGTAACCTTCTTGGTAGCCTTAACATCAGCGCGAAGGGTCGGAGACATTCAGGCACTATCCAGGATACCTCCTTATACACAGTTCCAGGAAGATAGAGTAATACTCAGAGCCGATCCGGCATACTTACCCAAAGTAGCTTCCACCTTTCATAGAACTCAGGAGATAGTTCTTCCTTCCTTTCTGCCCAATCCAACCAACCAGAAAGAACAGAAACTCCATACACTGGATGTAAGGAGATGTCTCTTAGAGTATTTGACGGTTACTAGCTCCTGGAAAAAGGAGGACGCCTTATTTGTCTCCCTCCAAGGCCCTAGAAAGGGCTATAGAGTATCCAAAGCCACACTAGCTAGATGGATAAGGAAAGCCATTTCTTTAGCATACTCCTCGAAAGGAAAGCCGGCACCGGAGAAGCTGAGGGCACATTCCACCGGGCCGTAGCAACCCCGTGTGCGGAAAGGTCAGAGGTTTCCATCGACCAGATATGTAAGGCCGCCACTTGGTCCTCTCCAAGCACATTCTTTAATCATTATAGATTAGACTTGGGTGCTTCATCTGATCTCTCCTTCGGTGTAAGGGTGCTGCAAGCTGTAGTCCCTCCCTGAGTAGTTATAACTCTCTGTAATTCTCTCGTTGGGTGCTGTCATGGCTTCGAATAAAGTCTTAGTTACTTACCATTAACAGTATTTTTCAAAGACCATGACAGCACCCTTGTATTCCCTCCCTTTTTATCTCAGCGGCGTGCACTTCTTCTTCTTATAAGTTTTCACTTAGAATGAGATACTGAACGCAGTTGTGTTGAAGTAAAATTTTATGTGTCATTAACCTTGGTGGTCCTCTTGTGCTCTGTAAACCAACTGATGCGTGGGAGAGGTGCCGCCCTTATGTATCTGTAGGTTTCCTGTTCCTGAAGGGCGGATCCCCTCTCTTGTTGGGTGCTGCCATGGTCTTCGAAAAATACCGTTAACGGTAAGTAGCTAAGACTTTTGCTGTGATGTGGTTGGTCTCCCTGCGACAATATGAAATGTGCATTTTTTGTGTATCATAATGTTGATTTAGTGTTTTATTTTTTAAAAAAATTTTTTTGCCTGTGATGGTTTTGCTCCTCATGCTGCTATCTGAAATGTGCGTGTTTTTTGTATCATAATGTTGATCTAGTGTTTTATTTTTAAAAATTTTTTTTTGGCCTGTGATGTGGTTGCTTCTCCTGCTACTATCTGAAATGTGCATGTTTTTATATCATAATTAGTGTTGAGCGATACGATACTGCAAATATCGGGTATCGGCCGATATTAGCTCTGTCGGCCTTTCGATAATTCGTTTCGATATTTTCGTCTTATCGAATACCGGAATCGGATTTGTCACTGTCACTGTGAGTGTCCGTCGGTCGGGTCTGTCAGGAGTCAGCGGCACTTACCTGGCAGAAGATCTCCGGCGGTCACGTCCTGGACTGCTTGATGGCCGCCATTATCTTCTCCCTGGCGGTCACATGCAGTTTTTCGCGATAACTGCAGTGACTGCAGGGTAATCCCGGCCGTAAACCAGTCCGATGACGTCACCGCCGGGGAAGCAGGTAATCAGCTGTGCTGCGCTGGGATGACAGGCTCTGCCTGTCATTCTGATGTAGCAGAGCTGGATCGTCGTGGGACACTCGTTACTATGGACTGCGTCGGTCAGGTGGTATACTTTTTTTTTTCATTTTTTTACAGGAGATCGATGGCGTCGCAGGATGAGACTGTAATAAAAGTAATGAAAACTGTGTTTTGTTTTTTTTTATTAAATTAAAAAACTTTTTTATGAACATTCACCCGTCCGGGTACATAAACAATTTAACTATTTACATACAGGGACCCTGTCCGGGTTATTTATAATTCTTTGGCAGGGGTGTTCCAGGTACCACCTGGTACTCTTCTGATGCTTGCCAAACATCCGAGGCACCAAGGACCACCAGGACCTGATGACATCGTGTGGCCTGTACAGTCAAGTCGTGACCCGCTATCTGGGTCTGTGTGGCCACCTCTTTCATCTCCCTCCGGGTCTGGAACCCTATGTCCCGGACTGAACGAACCCCAGGGTGCCTAACAGACGCCGGGTACGGGCCAGCTATAGTTATCATGTCCATAGCTGGGGCTGCTGAGGAGACCACTGAGGGAGGCTTGGGAGATTTACGGCGTGGGGTGGGCACTTTTGCAGAGGCCTGGATGTGGGAGGCTGAAGGCTCCGAGGGTCTCACAGGTTCCTGACACTCTGGGGAGTAGGGGTCGCACCTGGTAACATTTAGGGCGTACCATCCATTGTAACCCCAGTGTCGGGTGTAAGTCACCAAGTCTCCTGGCAACAGGTCCCTCCCCGGGTGTCCTTCTGGGAGGTGAGCCTCCACGTCCCGCCGGTTCACAAAAACTTCTAAATAAAGTCCAGGCTCCTGGATGAAGCCCCAACCACCTTTCAATTTAAAGCTCCGCACTGCACCCTTACGCCGCGGCTCCCACAGGGTTCCTTTATCTTTTCTCATCCGGTCCTTATCTGCCCGGTCCTTCTCCAGGTTACGTTGCCGAAGCTTTTGGGTTTCTCGCTGCTCCCTTTGTCGCTCTGCTTCCCGCTCCCAACGTCTCCACTCTTCCTCCTGACGCCGGTTGTAATTCTCCTCCACCAGCTGCTCCATGTCTCCACCATCAAATGCCAGCTTACAGTGTCCGGTTTGCGGCAGCTCTCCTGGCGCCCCCCAGTCCTGGCGGCGCTCACCTGCGGAGGAAGCAGCCGGCTCTGGAACAGATGACAGTCGGGGCTCCGGTACAGGCAGGTAGTGCTCTGGTGCCTGCGCGGCCTCCTCCATGAGGACGGGTGTCGCTTCTTCTGTCTCAGCGACGGGGGCAGACAGCGGGATCTGGGGTGCTGCCGGTGCAGCGTTTTTTGCACGAACGGGTGCCTCCACTGCGACAACGTCAACCGGATCACATTGCAAGGGCTCCTCTACTAGAACGGGTGCCTCACCTTCCGGTACAGACACTTTAGGTAAGAGGGATTGGCGCCGCTCCAAGTTTAGTTTTAGGGCACGCCAGCTGGCTTCCATCCTGGCGACCTCCTCCTGGTGCCGGGCCAGGCCTCTTAGGGTATCCTCCGCTTCTTGCAGCGTAGGAGGGTTTCCAGGCCGGGTGCCCAACGGTGGTTCCGTGGCGATCGGGTCGCTTCCGTGGGGGGAGAGCTCTGACTGCTCCATCCCTTCACACTTCTGCTCGTGTCCATTAGCCATCTCTGCCAAGTCACATGTGTCATTAGCTTCTGGAGAGGGCCCCTCTTTTGTAGGGAGGCGGGACCTTCGTGTTAGTTTCCGCCCACTGAGGAGGATGAGGAGGCGGAACTGAAGAGCTGTGGGGCACGATCTTACATTGCAGTACCATTTAGAGCCATCGTTTTCGCGTCACTGAGTGAGTGTACACCCATGAAGAGCACGCCCTTCTTCTTCACCAGTGCCTCGTCGTGACGCAGATATGGCAGAAAAATGGCAAATACATTCTCTGATGATTTTAGCAATTCTGAAGCACAAAACCAGTTCAATTCATGCACACAGGACTCGCTTATAGCGAGCTACAGAATCCTGTTCGTGACGCCCAAGTTGAGTCGCACAGAGCCAGAGGTTTTGGGGGTACTCGGCACCGAGCCCGTCGACTTCTATGGGGTATGTCACGGCTTTACCCGGCAATTGAATCAGAGTCTATTTTACTATGTAGAAGTGTATAAACTATAAATATATGTATATATATATGTCACAATGACATGTATATATATATGTATTCTATGTGTGTATATTTTGTGTTTACAACGAAAGAAAGGGTTTTTTTTGTTGCGATATTTTGTTCCCATAGACTTACATGGGACTTCCGGTATCAGAATCGGATATCGACGATATTTAGTGATATCGGCGATACCATTTCGATACGATATTTTTAGATATCGAGCAGTATCGCTCAACACTAATCATAATGTTGATCTTTTTTTTTTTTTTTTTTTTAAAAAACTTTTTTTGCTGTGATGTGGTTGGTCTCCCTGCGACAATATGAAATGTGTATTTTTTGTGTATCATAATGATGATCTAGTGTTTTATTTTTAAAAAAAATTTTTTGGCCTGTGATGTTGTTGCTCCTCATGCTACTATCTGAAATGTGCATGTTTTTTTTGTATCATAATGTTGATCTAGTGTTTTATTTTTTAAAAAATTTTTTGGCATGTGATGGTGTTGCTCCTCATGCTGCTATCTGAAATGTGCCTGTTTTTATATGAAAATGTTTATCTACTTTTTTATTTTTTTTTTTAAAAAAACTTTTTTTGCTGTGATGTGGTTGGTCTCCCTGCGACAATATGAAATGTGCATTTTTGTGTATCATAATGTTGATCTAGTGTTTTATTTTTAAAAAATTTTTTGGCCTGTGATGGTGTTGCTCCTCATGCTGCTATCTGAAATGTGCCTGTTTTTATATCATAATGTTTATTTTAATTTTTTTTTTCAATTTTTTATTTTTGGGGATCGGGTGGTTCCCCCTGGTACTGTATCGTGTGTTGTTTTTTTTTTTGCAGGGATAGGGTGGTTCCCCCTGGTACTGTTTATGGCTCCAATTAATGACGGGATGTTGTGTTCCGTAAAACATAAAGCTCAATACTGTCCATGTTTGAATCTTATATTTTAAAACAGGGACAATCAATACATATAAACACAGTTCCTTTTTGTCTGTTTATTCCACAGCAGAAGAATTGAAGCTGCAGCAGAACGGGCGCAGGACATCCTGGATGCTAGGAGGGAAGCCAGAAGAAAGTAAATATGACATCCCCCATTTCCCTACAAATTACATGTTTGTTTTTCTCTTTCAGCCAGGGACAAGGAATAAACATATATTCACTGTCCCTTTTTGTGTCCTTACTCAACAGCAGAAGACGTCAACGACAGGCGGCGGCGGATGCAGCCCAAATAGAAGAGAGGGGAGGAGAGGACCTCCAAGCTCGGAGGATAGCCAGCAGAAAGTAAATATGACATCACCCATTTTGCTCTAAATTACATGTTTGTTTTTCTTTCAGCCATGGACAAGGAATAGTATATTCACAGTCCCTTTTTACTCAACAGCAGAAGACGGCAACGACAGGCGGCGGCGGAGGCGGCGGCAGAAAGACGAGAGGAGGAGAGGCGGGCTAGGAGGGAAGCCAGCAGAAAGTAAATATTACATCCCCCATTTCCCGAAAAAATTACATGTTTGTTTTTCTCTTTCAGCCAGGGACAAGGAATATAGAAATATATTCACTGTCCCTTTTTGTGTCTTTCTTCCACAGCAGAGACCGTCAAACAGCTGCTGCAGCTGCCGCAATGGCGGCTATGGCGGAAGAAGCAGCAGCAGCAGCATCTCCTCCCTCCCAGCCACTTGAGCCAGCTGATCGCGACACATCTTCTTCTGGGAGCCCTCCTACACATCGTCAGCAATTGGCGGTAAAAATATCTAATTTTTTTCTCTCCACAATCCATCTGTGGGATATATGTATTGATTGTCTTTTTTAATAACAGGAATCGCAAGATGACGAGGAGCTCCCAGAGGAAGAAGGACGGGGTGGAGAGATACCCGGAGTGGGCTCACAATTCGTAAGTATCCTGCATCAATCGCAGAAACACAACATCACACTACACACAACACATAGAAAACCATTTAGTACATACTTGACACAGCGGCCAACACATGCCAATATCCTAATTGTTATTTTCATTTTAGTCTCTCGGATCTGGGAGCCAACAGAGGGTTCCTCCCAGAGTAGTCGTCGTGAGACTGTCGGCGGTTCTCAACGTGTAAGTTTTTTTTTGTTTTTTTTTTAATTCATATTTTTTATTTTTGAAACGTCAATTTTTTTATTGTTTCGGGTGTTTTTTTAAAATTTCATTTTTCTTTTTGAAAATTTTTGAACTATCTACCATTTTTGGTACCATTTCATATAATTTTTAATTTTTACAAGACATGTGTTATCTCTACATTTTTTTGCAGAAATTTTTCCAATTTAACATGTATAATTTTGACATTTTCACATAATGTGTATGGTAATGTTTTTTTTTTTCTATTTTAATTTCACAGGCTTCACAGCGTGCTCCCGACTCGGACACTGAGGAGGGCCTCGACGTCGAGTTGATGATTGATCTTGTCCGAGAAAGGGAGCCGCTGTGGAACATGGGGGACCGCCGGCATTCTGATCAAATTGTGACCCGACGGCTCTGGGAGGAAGTGGCAGCGGCAATGGTGGACCGCTGGGAGGACCTCGATGTTAGGTCCCAGACTAAATACCGTAAGTATAGTTCATGTTGCTGACTGTAAAGCTGTGTTTCCAAAACTTCAGTCTTCGTGTCACCCACGCTTCATGTTTTCATGATTTCCTTTTGTGAAACACTATGGATATACTGAAAACATGACCTCTGGGGGACACGAGGAATGAAGTTTGGGAAACACTGATGTTGTATACTAACCAATGTGTGCTTTCTCGTTTCAGGGGAGAGAATTGTGAAGCGGTGGCGGTCTGTGAGGGATCGCTTTAAGAAGGAATTCAATAAGGAGATGCGGGCCCCGAGTGGTTCTTCAGGACGCCAGAGCAAGTACAAGTACGCACGAGCTCTGGCGTTCCTGCGTGAAACAATGGTCACCAGAAGGTAAATATTACCATCAAATGTTAACATCTATCCAATGTTTTTTTTGCAGCCAGGGCCATTCCACATCTGTATATTAATTTTATGGGTTTTTTTTTCTTCCACAGCACGGTGACCAGCACTCGGGCGCCCGCAGAGTTGGCGCCTTCTAGAGCGATCCCTCAGGAGACCGACACCGAGGGACACTTCGACCGACCCTCTACATCTGCACCTTCCCACACATTTGATCCCGCAGTCCCCTCCACCAGCGCTGGAGCATCGTGGCCGGCTGCATTACATGAACCTGCTGGTCAGGATATAGCATTCCCTTTACCCCACCCTTCTGACCCTGCCACCTCTAGTACAGCTGCGGGTACTGGGCGGCAGCGTCAGAGGGGTCAGGAAAAGAACTATGCGCCCGAGTTCTTGCATATGAATGCATCTTTCCAGAATTGTCTTAAGGTATTATCTGAACAACTTGGCGCAGGCATTCATCAGATAACCTCCCTAGTTGGTGAGGTAAAGGCACTTCTGCAAACTGTGCAGTCAGAGGCAAGAGCATCACCGAACCACAGCTTTTTTAGGTCGGTTGCGGAGCGCATAGATCCGCTATCTGCTGACCAGCAGATTTATGTGATGCACACGTGCCACGCTGCTCTAGTGCAGGTTCTCTCCCATCCTCAATCCACTCCAGTCGTTCCTCCACCTCCCCCCCCTACAGCAGCCGTACATCTTCCCCCCCCTCCACCTGCCATCCCTCCTCCCCCTCCTATTCAATACCACCCACCTCCCCAGGTCCATCAATCTCCCCAATTCCAACCACCTCCCCAGTACCAACCACCTCCCCAACTGCAGTCACCTCCCCAGTACCAGCAACCTACCCACTACCAGCCACCTACCCCGTACCACACTCCTACCTCGTACCGATCTCCTTCCCCCTTCCAATTGCCTACCATGTCACCTGCTCCTCCTGCCCAACCCTCCACTCCACCACCACCCACCTGTTCTGCCTTGTCTTCCCATTCTTTTAGTCTTTCCACCCCTTCACCTCTTCCTGTTCCTTCCACACCACCATCCCGGTCGTCCCTCCACACTCCCACGGTCGAAGTGTCCCGCAGCCCCTCCAGCAGTATTTCCACCCCACACTACACTGACCTGTAGTTAATGTTACAATTTTTTTTTCCGAAATTTATTTAAAAAAATAAAGTTGAAAAACAAAAAAATTTATTTCAAATAATAGTTTACTAAAAAAAATAATACAGTTGAATAAAAAATAAAGGTTATTTAAATCTGAAGAATTGGGCCACAAGGCCTACTTTAATAACAATCATATTAAAAAATAATTTTTTTCAATAAATTGTTCATTGGTTTAACATTGTTGTCTGTCTTTTATTTATAGGATGTTAATTTTTAAATTTGGTATACAGGTACACCTAACTTTGGCTAAAAGGTTCATAAATGTAACCTTTTTGCCAAAGTTGTGTCCCGGGTTGTGTAGTATGCAAAGTATATTATCTTTTTCCAAAATTGTGTACTTTGTTAGGTTATACCCTACAACAGGGTTCCCCAACTCCAGTCCTCAAGGCCCAGCAACATATCAGGTTTTCAGGATTTCCTTTGTATTGCACAGGTGAGGCAATTATCACCTGAGCAATACAAAGGAAATCCTGAAAACATGACCTGTTGGTGGGCCTTGAGGACTGCAGTTGGGGAAACCTGGCCTACAATGTACACTTTTTTGGACAAAAGGTGAAATACTTTTGTTAAAACAAACAGCCATGGACACAACTATGGCAAAAAGGTTACAGACAGTAGAAAACACACAAGAAGGTAGACAAGTAAACTTTTAAAGGTTTATTGTGGGTACAGAAATTTTTAAAAGAACAAATACATTTATCACACTCTGTCATCCTGCCAGTCAACACTACCTTCTGGTGACACAAAGTATTGGGCAAACTGGTCCCTCATTCTTGAAACCGCGACTGTACTGCGAGTGGTAATGTTGCTGTAGTCGTACAAAGTTGTTTCTTGATTGTGGTCCTCCATAGAAATCGGTTCCTTGGTTAGGACAAAATTATGCAGGACCACGCACGCTTTAACAACATCATCCACAGTCTCGGTCTTCAAGTTAATTGCAGTCAAAAGGACACGCCATTTAGCTGTCATAATGCCAAAGGCACACTCCACCATCCGTCTGGCTCTTGTGAGGCGGTAGTTAAATATCCGCTTTGTATGTGTTAATCCTCTGCTGGCGTACGGCTTCAAGAGGTGTTCAGACAGCTGGAATGCCTCATCACCTACACAAACGAATGGCATCGGTGGGCCTGAGGTTTGAGGCAGTGGCCTCGGGGGGGGGGAAACTGAAAAAGTGTTTCCGTACAGTTTACGGCCCATAGCAGAAAGTTTAAACACTTGGGAGTCATTTGACCGTCCATAAGACCCAATGTCCACCGCAATAAACTTGTACTCCGCATCTACAATAGCCATCAGGACAACCGAAAAATATTTTTTATAGTTAAAGAATTCTGATCCGGTTCCTGAAGGCTTTTGAATGCGGATGTGTTTTCCATCAACAGCGCCCAGGCAATTGGGGAACTGGCAGATGCATAAAAACTGGTCCGCTATTTCAAACCACCGCTCTGTTGTTGGCTCTGGAAGAAATTCTCCAACCAAACTATCCCACAGAGCACGACAAGTGTACTTTATTATCCCAGATAGTGTGGAGATTCCCAGCCGATATTGGAAATGGAGCGATGACAGAGTTTCGCCAGTTGCCAGAAATCTGAAAACAAAATAGAAAATACAAATTATTTCAGAAACACAGCATTACATACCAGAACTCAGCTATAACTATTGGAGATACCAAAAATAATAACATCAATGAAAAACACTGTTTTATAAAAAAAATTTTGGCTACTGATATGGTTTCCTAGTTTTCCTGTGATGTTAAATAAATTATTAAATTAAAAGTGTGCTCAAGCAAACAGATCCAATACATATAGCTTACCTTATAGTGACCATGAGACGCTCCACCGGAGATATCGAGAACCGACAGTAGGTGTCCGATTTTTTTATTTGGTCTCCAACACGCTCCAGCAAATCGTCAAAGTTTTCTTTGTTCATCCGCAGATAGGCAAAAAACTTCTCTGGATTTTGTTGCAGCTCCATGTTCAGTGTTGAATAGACACCACGAGTTAATCTCTGTGCTGTGATGGGGTGGATCCACATACGGCGTCGTCTTCGCTGGCGCTGACGCATATTGCGCTGCTCCTCAATCTTTCGCTCCTTCTCCAGAACTATAAACCTCAAGCGATTCATCTCCGCAGTAAAATCAACAAGATTCTTGAAGATATCGCCGATAATGACATCCATGTTCGCCAATCACTTGCTACTTGCTCTTCTCTCCAACCTGCTCTTGCTCCTCTACAACCTGTCAAAGATGGGCTGTAGGAACAGTGTATATATAGGATTACAGTAGCCAATCATGTTTGGAACCCCAAAAAGGGGCGTTCTTAAAAACCGGATCCGGCGCATTCCGGCGTCAACGGATGCAAAACCAGATACACCGGATGAGACGGATCTGGTTTTTGTACGGAGCACAGAACCGGATCCGGCGAAAAACCGGATGCGTCTCATCCGGTTTTTCATACTAGTTGCCGGATGCAGCGCTGCGGCAAAATGCCGGGGGCGCCGTCAGGCGCAAAACGGATGTGTGAAAGAGGCCTAAAATAGCCAGTAAAGGCGAAGAAAACATCTGTGAGGCTGGGGTCACGCTTGCGAGAAACTCGCACAAGTCTCGCACCTCAATACCCGGCACTGCCGCTGGCACTCGGAACAGAGCGTTCAGCTGCATAGAAATACATGCAGCCGCACACTCCCGAGTGTGGGCTATGCCAGGTATTCAGGTGCAAATTTCTTGCAAGTGTGACACCTGCCTGAAAAAAAAAATTACAGGAGGCCACGCAATTTTTTGTTTAAAAATTTTTTGAAAAATAAACATATTGCGTTTCACACAAACTTCATGTGTGTATCTTTTATTTAACTCTATGTACCATTTTATTAATGAGGTTATCTGGCTGACACATATACAGTGGGTTCGGAAAGTATTCAGAGCCCTTTAAATTTTTCACTCTTTGTTTCATTGCAGCCATTTGGTAAATGTAAAAAAGTTCATTTTTTTCTCATTAATGTACACTCTGCACCCCATCATGACTGATAAAAAACAAAAATGTAGACACTTGCAAATTTATTAAAAAAGAAAAACTGAAATATCACAATTTGGGGTACTTCTTATGGTCCGCTGCGTCTTATAGTCTGAAAAATACAGTATATACAGTATATGTATATAGATATATCTATATGTGCACACTAATAACACTTCTCTTCACGGTACCCCTTTGCAATGTGACATTCAGTGTTGTTTATATACCCTCCTTAGACCTCGAGTACACTGTTGTGTACAACGGCTTATGGGTTCTGGGACTTGTGGGTGTTAAAAATGCTTATTTTAAGTATATTTTTCAAGGACTTGTTACCAGATGCGATACTTTAAAGAATACGTCACGTTTCTTATAAAAAAATGTAGTGGTTTATTGGACTGTTTACCAAAAAAACATCATTACAGGAAACATAAAATGAGTGAAATAGTTACGTAGATATTGTCCATTTGTCCATAGCAAAGCTTGTACACATCTTTCCTTGGTGTCCTGAATGGTAAAATGACATTCTGTCTCTGTCAGGAGCGTCTAAGAGAAGCAACACGTGGTTGCATGGCAGCTGGCTGTTCATTCATCATAGTCCTTGTCCCATCATCATAGTGTCAGAGTAAAGTGTCTGTGGAGAGAGAGAGAGAGAGAGCAAGAGCCCCTGCCCCCCTTCGTGTAGCCATTATATAAAAGTCCCTTAGATCACGTGGTCTCTGTATATGGAGATGACACTTTACCATACAAAAATAGCATGTGTATGTCAGCGAACGTTAACGTGCTTGGTACAGAATTGAGTGTATAAAGAATAAATCCATAACTAAATATTAATATTTAACAGTGGGTCTAAGGAGGATATAGTGGGTTTGGAAAGTATTCAGACCCCTTTAAAGTTTTCGCTCTGCTTCATTGCAGCCATTTGGTAAATGCAAAAAAGTTCATTTTTTTCTCATTAATGTACACTCTGCACCCCATCTTGACTGATAAAAACCAGAAATGTAGACATTTTTGCAAATTTATTAAAAAAGAAAAACTGAAATATCACATGGTCATAAGTATTCAGACTCTTTGCTCAGACACTCATATTTACATCACATGCTTTCCATTTCCTTGTGATCCTCTTGGGATGGTTCTGCTCCTTCATTGAGTCCAGCTGTGTTTAATTAAACTGATAGGAGTTGATTTGTAAAGGCACACACCTGTCTATATAAGACCTCCCAGCTCACAGTGCATGTCAAACCAAATGCGAATCATGTGGTCAAAGGAACTGGCCAAGGAGCTTAGAGGCAGAATTGTTGCAAGGCACACACCTGTCTATATAAGACCTCACACCTCACAGTGCATGTCAGACCAAATGCGAATCATGAGGTCAAAGGAACTGGCCAAGGAGCTCAGAGACAGAATTGTGGCAAGGCACAGATTTTGCCAAGGTTACAAAATAATTTCTGCAGTACTCAAGGTGTCTAAGAGCACAGTGGCCTCCATAATCCTTAAATGGAAGAAGTTTGGGATCACCAGAAGTCTTCCTAGACCTGGCCGTCCAGCTAATCTGAGCAATCATGGGAGAAGAGCCTTGGTGAGAGAGGTAAATAAGAACCCCAAGATCACTGTGGCTGAGCTCCACAGATGCAGTAGGGAGATGGGAGAAAGTACCAAAAAGTCAACTATCACTGCAGCCCTCCACCAGTCGGGCCTTTATGGCAGAGTGGCCCAACGGAAGCCTCTCTTCAGTGCAAGACATATGAAAGCCTGCATAGAGTTTGCTAAAATACACATAAAGGACTCCCAGACTATGAGAAATAAGATTCTCTGGTCTGATGAGATGAAGATAGAACTTTTTGGTGATAATTGTAAGCGGTATGTGTGGAGAACACCAGGCACTGCTCATCACCTGCCCAATACGATCCCAACAGTGAAACATGGTAGTGGCAGCATCATGTGCTATGGGTTTTTTTTCAGCTGCATGGAAAGGATGACTGGTTGAAATTGCAGTAAACATGAATGTGGCCAAGTACAGAGATATCCTGGATGACAACCTCTTCCAGAGTGCTCTGGACCTCAGACTTGGCCAAAGGTTCACTTTCCCCCAAGCACACAGCTAAAATGACAAAGGAGTGGCTTCAGGACAACTCTGTGACCATGCTTGACTAGCCCAGCCAAAGCTATGACATAAACCCAATTGAACATATCTAAAGAGACCTGAAAATGGCTGTCCACCAATGTTCACCATCCAACCTGACGGAACTGGAGAGGATCTGCAAGGAAGAACGGCAGAGGATCCCCAAATCCAGGTGTGAAAAACTTGTTACATCATTCCAAGAAGACTCATGTCTGTACTAGCTCAAAAGGGTGCTTCTACTCAATACTGAGCAAAGGGTCTGAATATGACCATGTGATAATTCAGTTTTTCTTTTTTAATAAATATGCAAAAATTTCTACATTTCTGTTTTTTTCAGTAAAGATGGAGTGCAGAGTGCACATTAATGAGAACAAAAGAGCTTTTTTGCATTTACCAAGTAGATGCAATGAAACAAAGAGTGAAAAATTTAAAGAGGTCTGAATACTTTCCGAACCCACTGTATATATACACTGCTCAAAAAAATAAAGGGAACACTCAGCACACCCTAGATCTGAATGAATAAAATATTCTCATTGAATACTTTGTTATGTACAAAGTTGAATGTGCTGACAACAAAATCACACAAAAATCATCAATGGAAATCAAATTTATTAACCAATGGAGGCCTGGATTTAGACTCACCCACAAAATTAAAGTGAAATGTAATGTCCTTAAAACAAGTCAAAATTATGCTCAGTAGTGTGTGTGGCCTCCACGTTCCTGTATGACCTCCCTACTGTACAATGCCTGGGCATGCTCCTGATGAGGCAGAGGATGGTCTCCTGAGGGATCTCCTCCCAGACCTGGACTAAAGCATCAACCAACTCCTGGACAGTCTGGTGCAACGTGACGTTGGTGGATGGAGAGAGACATGATATCCCAGATGTGCTCAATCGGATTCAGGTCTGGGGAATGGGCTGGCCAGTCCATAGCTTCAATGACTTCACCTTGCAGGAACTGCTGACACACTCCAGCCAAATGAGGTCTGGCATTGTCCTGCATTAGGAGTAGTGTTGAGCGATACTGCTCGATATCTAAAAATATCGGATCGGAATGGTATCGCCGATATCACTAAATATCGTCGATATCCGATTCCGATACCGGAAGTCCCATGTAAGTCTATGGGAACCAAATATCGACATTAAAAAAACCCATTCTTGCCTTGTTGGTTAATTGTACATGAAGGAAAACAACAAAGAGTAATGTAGAATGTATTGGGGGAGGTTGAGGAGACAATAAAGGCATACATGTTTAACCCAATGCATTGGAATAGCATTAATATATATTTTTTTGGAAATACGTTTGGATTGACGAACAAATTGACAATGTTGTTAACCTTTTTTCTATTTTGGCAAATATGTATGTTTCACAACTTCCATGCTCTTCACCTTTTTAACTTTTGCCAGTGCCACACTTTCTCCTTCATAATCTTCAGCAGCATCATCTTTCTCATCAAATTATTCTTCATCTTCACCTTCTTAATCTTCTTCTTAAACTTCTTGCTATTCATGTTTTTGTTTACATTACTCATATTGTTATTATTAAACTATTAATCTTCTTCATATTCAAATTCTTCATCTTCTTCCTCTTCATCTTCTTCATCATATTCTTATTTGTGACAGAGATTCCTGTACTTGTAATCTGTAAAAGTATGAATTGTTCATCCTTCCGTTCTTGCTGTCACAAAAGATTTAAATTACAACAGTATTTGTCCGTGTTCAGTTTAGCCTGCAGCAGCAGGCATTTTCCAGGGGCACCACGAGGAGGAACGGACTCACCCCCATACACTGCTTAGTCTTCTCCTGCTTAGAATTTAGAGCATATATTTTGCTCTTCATTTTGGTCTTATACTTCATGTTCTTCTGCTTTTTGATTTTCTGCTTATTGTTCTTCTGTCTCTTGTTCTGTATCTTGTAGTTTGTCTTAACCTTCTTTGTCCTGTTGGTGATCTTCTTCTGGGTAATCTTTTATTTTTTCTTTGTGATGGTGTTCAGGCTGGTTGGCTTCATGCTCATCGTCCTTGTTGTCGTCATCTTCTTCTGGGTGGTCTTTAAGGTCGTCTAATTTCCGAGAACCAGCTGACGTTACTGGAACCCGGACGGGTATCAGATGGAGCAAGAGACAATGGAAGTAACGAGGACCAGCTGACTGTGCTGGAACCCGGAGGGGCAGCAGAAGGAAAAGAGGCAATGTCACAACCGAGTACCAGCTGACGTTACTGTGACACGGTTACTAAGCAGGAGGTACCTGTGCTCCAAAGCACTACCAAGGACCAGCAGACGTTGGTGGAACTCGGATACGGAGATGGAGGCACCTAGGCCAAAGGCACTGGGGAGAACCAGTTGATGGTACTGGACCCCGGACGGGTAGCAGAAGGAAAAGAGGCAATGTCACAACCGAGTACCAGCTGACGTTACTGTGACACGGTTACTAAGCAGGAGGTACCTGTGCTCCAAAGCACTACCAAGGACCAGCAGACATTGGTGGAACTCGGATACGGAGATGGAGGCACCTAGGCCAAAGGCACTGGGGAGAACCAGTTGACGGTACTGGACCCCGGACGGGTAGCAGAAGGAAAAGAGGCAATGTCACAACCGAGTACCAGCTGACGTTACTGTGACACGGTTACTAAGCAGGAGGTACCTGTGCTCCAAAGCACTACCAAGGACCAGCAGACGTTGGTGGAACTCGGATACGGAGATGGAGGCACCTAGGTCAAAGGCACTGGGGAGAACCAGTTGACGGTACTGGACCCCGGACGGGTAGCAGAAGGAAAAGAGGCAATGTCACAACCGAGTACTAGCTGACGTTACTGTGACACGGTTACTAAGCAGGAGGTACCTGTGCTCCAAAGCACTACCAAGGACCAGCAGACGTTGGTGGAACTCGGATACGGAGATGGAGGCACCTAGGCCAAAGGCACTGGGGAGAACCAGTTGATGGTACTGGACCCCGGACGGGTAGCAGAAGGAAAAGAGGCAATGTCACAACCGAGTACCAGCTGACGTTACTGTGACACGGTTACAAAGCAGGAGGTACCTGTGCTCCAAAGCACTACCAAGGACCAGCAGACATTGGTGGAACTCGGATACGGAGATGGAGGCACCTAGGCCAAAGGCACTGGGGAGAACCAGTTGACGGTACTGGACCCGGACGGGTAGCAGAACGCACCCATGAAAATATAAGTTGACAGGACGCAAGCCGTCCGCAGTTACCGAATCACACAGTCCTACAGTGGGTGCTTGTCCTATTGTCACAATGGAAACAGCCTTTATTTACATATCCCACAGCACACATAGGAATCACCTAAACTGCAGGCACCATAGAGTCGGCTAACCCGAATGCAACACGACAGCACAACTTATTGGAGGATAATTGACGTTCACACTGCCAGGAAACAGCTGTCGTGCTGTAACCAGGCTGGCCAGGAGTCAGTACCCCTGCCAATTACTTACGAGCAACAAATGGCGGTGTTGTAGCCCAGGGAGTAGAGTTCAGGTGGTAGAAAGATGAACATAACAGGAGACATGGAAAATGTTGCCAAACAGTTATTTAATCTGAAAACGGACAGGCAAATTCAGGTGAGATCCATGCCTTGTTCATTTTCAGAAAAGTAAGCCGGTCTACATTCTCTGAGGATAGTCGCATGCGACGGTCTGTTAGTACACCACCTGCAGCACTAAAGACGCGCTCAGATAATACACTGGCAGCAGGGCAAGCCAGCACCTCCAATGCATACTGGCTAAGCTCTGGCCATGTATCCAACTTAGAGACCCAAAATTTGAAAGGGGAAGAGGCATCTGGGAGTACACTTAGAGGGAAAGGCAAGTAGTCTGTCACCATCTTACGGAAACGTTTCTTCCTGGTGACTGGAGCCGTCTCGGATGGTGTAGACCTTGCTGGCGCTGTCACAAAACTTCGCCACATTTGTAACATACAGCTCTTGCCCTGTGCAGAGGCGCTGCTTGTGCTCCCTCTTGTTGTAGAGGTGTCTACACTGCCTCGACGCACAGAGCTGCTTTGTAAAGCAGTAGCAGCAGCAGCAGCTCTCTCGGCTGGAATGTACAACAGTATGGATTGCACCAGTGTGTCTTGGTACTCCTGCATTTTACGGTCCCGGTTCACCGGTGTGATGAGGGTTTGTAAGTTGTCCCGGTAGCGAGGGTCTAGGAGGGTGTACACCCAATAATCTGACGTGGTGAGAATGTGGGCGATGCGGCGGTCGTTTCTCAGGCACTGAAGCATGAAATCAACCATGTGCTGCAGACTCCCAACTGGCCAACAAAGGCTGTCCTCTGGAAGAGGCGTCATCTCTGCCTCCTCTGCATCACCCCACCCTCGCTCTACATACTGACTAGAGCGTTGTGTACCTCCCTCTGTAGGGATTTCTTCCTCCTCCATTGACTCCTCCTCCTCCTCCTCATCCTCCTCACAAAGTGAGCCCTGCCCAGCCCTTTGTGAGGAACCACGTTGCGATGACTGTCCTGAAGGTAATTGAATTTGTGACTCCTCATCCTCCACCTCTTCCAAAACCTCTTCCTTTAGTGCTTTCAGTGATTTCTGAAGCAGGCAGATAAGGGGGACAATCATGCTGACTAGTGCATCATCTGCACTCGCCATCCGCGTTGAGACATCAAACGCACGCAAAACGTCGCAGATGTCCTTCATAGAGGCCCACTCAGTAGTGGTGAAGTGTGAACGGCGCAAATTGCGAGTTGATTGCGCCTGTTGCAGCTGATACTCCATTACTGCTGGCTGCTGCTCACACAACCGCTCCAACATATGTAACGTGGAATTCCACCTGGTGGGTACGTCACATATGATGCGATGTTCAGGAAGGCGAAATCTGACTTGCAGAGCTGCAATGCGCGATCTGGCCATGCTGGAACGTCGCAAGTGAGCGCACTCTAGGCGGACCTTGTGCAGCAGTGCATCAAGATCCGGATAGTCCCTCAAAAAACTCTGCACGACCAAGTTGAGCACATGTGCCTGACATGGTATGTGAGTGAGGTTGCCAAGGCCCAGAGCTGCCACCAGATTTCGGCCATTGTCACACACTACCAAGCCTGGCTGGAGATTAGCTGACAAAAACCACACGTCTCTCTCCTGCTTGATGCCATCCCAGAGCTCCTGCGCTGTGTGGCTTCGATTCCCCATGGAAATTAATTTCAGGACAGCCTGTTGACGTTTGGCCACGGCTGTGCTCATATCGGTCGCAACAGGTAAGCGTTCACGGGTCCATGTGGAGGTATACCGTGACGGCTCGTGCAGCGATGATTCTGAGGAACTGGAGTAGGAGGAGGAATCAATGTGTACAGACTGGATTCCTGCAATCCTTGGAGTTGGCAGAACACGTACAGCGCCACTGGCAAGATCTGTACCCGGCTCCACAACATTGACCCAATGGGCAGTGAGGGAAAGGTATCGTCCTGGCCATGGGTACTGGTCCACGCATCGGTGGTCAGGTGGACCCTGCTACTGACGGCGTTTAGTAGCGCATGTTTAATATTTCCCTCGACATGTTTTTGCAGAGCAGGGACGGCTTGCCTGCTGAAATAAAATCGGCTTGGCACATTATATTGTGGGACTGCCAATGCCATAAAGTTCCTGAAACTGTCAGTCTCCACCAGCCTGAATGACAGCATTTCAAGGGACAGGAGTTTTGCAATGCCAGCATTCAGAGCCTGTGCTCGTGGATGGTTTGCCGAGTATGGCCGTCTTTTATCCCATGCCTGTGGTACCGATGGCTGTTTTGTGGTCTGGGAGTGTGACGATGACTGTGAACTTGCTGCTGTGGGTGGAATAACAGTTTGTCTATGGACAACAGTGACCGAGGTTCTTCCATGGAGATCCTGTGAGGAAGCCGAACCAGGTGTGTGTGAGCTGGAGGTAGAGGCTCCAACACGACCTGAAGATGTAGGTGCTGCTGTAGGTTGGCCTACATCTCCAGTGTGTCTTTGTAACTCAGCTACGTGCTTTGTCCGTACATGTTTCCACATATTTGTGGTATTCAGGTTACTGATATTTTTACCTCTTTTAACTTTTTGCTTACACAGCTTGCATTGAACATAGCAAATATCATCTACAAGTCTGTCAAAAAAGGACCACGCAGTGCAAGTCATGGGAGCGCCAATTTTGACATTTCTAAGAACTGCTCCCAACAGGTGCCAAACTGGAGGCTACAGGCAAGCGAGTCTGCAGCCTACCTCTCCCTCCTCTTTGTACCGTTGGGCCAATCTCTTCCTCAGAGCTGCTCCCACCACCTTCCTGTTGCTCACGCCATGTTGGGTCTCGGACTTCATCATCTCCACTACCCTCTTCCAACACCTGCTGCTGTTGGATGGTCTGGGCAGCACCATGCTCCACAAAACCTGGCACCTGAGTCTCATCATCATCATAAGATGCGTTCTGCAGTGTGCTGTCCATCGGCACTGGCTCACCCGCCTCTTCAGATTGAGAGAGACACAGCTGTTGCGCATCACTGCATACTCCCTCTTCTTCAGATTGCAGAATGCTGCTTGCCTGTGCCCGTGTTTGCGAGCCAACAGATTCTGAGAACAGAAGCAGAGACTCAGCTGGCTCCTGTACAGAACTCTCTGACTGCCTGGGCAATTTGACAGGCGGTGAACAGACAGATGGTTGCTCAACAGTGTTGTGTTCCTGAGAGGAGGTGGAAGGAATTGAAGTCGATGCATTGGCTGCCATCCAACCAACAACGGCTTCAATTTGTTCTTCCCGCAGCAGGGGGGCACGCCGAGCTCCTACCAAAGTGCGCATAAAGGAACGCTCATGGGTAAAACTGGTGGATGCTGTGTCACTGAGGGCGGCAGCAGCCACAGAATCCCCACGTCCTCTCCCTGCTGAAACTCCACGGCCACGACCACGTGCCTTACTCCCTGCCTTCTTCATCTTGGTAGATTGATAAAGAAAGTCAGAAAAGTTATAAGGCCTAAGTGTGGTTATTACGCAGAGACTGAAGTGAACACTGAAACACAACTGTTCACAATCTGTGAAAGGCTACTCCTTTGTCTACTTCTATAGTGTTTGCAACCAATGTATTGGATACGGATGGAAGCGCGTCACACTAATAGATTATATTTATTTTAAATGGAATGGAGCAGAACCAATTGGAGAGAAATGAAAAGGATGAGGCACTGAGACACGCTCAGCAGAGTACAAGCAGCAGTGCTTGAACAAGTAACTGGAGCATGATGTGCACTCAAAAAATAAAAAACACAGACTGAAGTGAACACTGAAACACAACTGTTCACAATCTGTGAAAGGCTACTCCTTTGTCTACTTCTATAGTGTTTGCAACCAATGTATTGGATACGGATGGAAGCGCGTCACACTAATAGATTATATTTATTTTAAATGGAATGGAGCAGAACCAATTGGAGAGAAATGAAAAGGATGAGGCACTGAGACACGCTCAGCAGAGTACAAGCAGCAGTGCTTGAACAAGTAACTGGAGCGTGATGTGCACTCAAAAAATAAAAAACACAGACTGAAGTGAACACTGAAACACAACTGTTCACAATCTGTGAAAGGCTACTCCTTTGTCTACTTCTATAGTGTTTGCAACCAATGTATTGGATACGGATGGAAGCGCGTCACACTAATAGATTATATTTATTTTAAATGGAATGGAGCAGAACCAATTGGAGAGAAATGAAAAGGATGAGGCACTGAGACACGCTCAGCAGAGTACAAGCAGCAGTGCTTGAACAAGTAACTGGAGCGTGATGTGCAGTCAAAAAATAAAAAACACAGACTGAAGTGAACACTGAAACACAACTGTTCACAATCTGTGAAAGGCTACTCCTTTGTCTACTTCTATAGTGTTTGCAACCAATGTATTGGATACGGATGGAAGCGCGTCACACTAATAGATTATATTTATTTTAAATGGAATGGAGCAGAACCAATTGGAGAGAAATGAAAAGGATGAGGCACTGAGACACGCTCAGCAGAGTACAAGCAGCAGTGCTTGAACAAGTAACTGGAGCGTGATGTGCACTCAAAAAATAAAAAACACAGACTGAAGTGAACACTGAAACACAACTGTTCACAATCTGTGAAAGGCTACTCGTTTGTCTACTTCTATAGTGTTTGCAACCAATGTATTGGATACGGATGGAAGCGCGTCACACTAATAGATTATATTTATTTTAAATGGAATGGAGCAGAACCAATTGGAGAGAAATGAAAAGGATGAGGCACTGAGACACGCTCAGCAGAGTACAAGCAGCAGTGCTTGAACAAGTAACTGGAGCGTGATGTGCAGTCAAAAAATAAAAAACACAGACTGAAGTGAACACTGAAACACAACTGTTCACAATCTGTGAAAGGCTACTCCTTTGTCTACTTCTATAGTGTTTGCAACCAATGTATTGGATACGGATGGAAGCGCGTCACACTAATAGTTAAATTGCATGGAGCAGCAAGAATTACACTGAAGAAAAAAAAAAGAGTCTGTGAGTGACACGTGCAGATGCCTACAGACAGCGTTGCATGCAGAGCAAACTGCAGCGTCACCTGCACTCACACACACCTTGCAGAGCTGTTAAAACAACACTGCAGGCAAAAGGAAGCTTTACACAGCGGTTGGTGCTAGCCTGCCTACAGCACAGTACACTAAATCGCAATCTCTAACTGTCCCTCAGAGTCAGCACAGCAGCGTTCTGTCCCTTACTGAATTCACAGCACAGTGACGCTAAAATGGCGGCGGCGCCTTTTATAGTGCATTCTGACATCATTTCAGCATCCAATCACAGCCATGCCATTAGTTAACATGACCGCAGCAGTACAGGATGTGCCCACACTTCTTAGGATTCCTCATTGGCTGACTAAAATCACATTGCCTCTCAAAGAATTATGGGAACTTCCAATTCCGGTATACGATATATGGAAAATATCGGAACTAAGTATCGAAAGGCCGAAACAGCTAATATCGGCCGATACCCGATACTTGCGGTATCGTATCGCTCAACACTAATTAGGAGGAACCCAGGGCCAACCGCTCCAGCATATGGTCTCACAAGGGGTCTGAGGATCTCATCTCTGTACCTAATGGCAGTCAGGCTACCTGTGGTGGGCACATGTAGGGCTGTGCGGCCCTCCAAAGAAATGCCATCCCACACCATTATTGACCCACTAAAATTGGCCATGCTGAAAGATGTTGCAGGCAGCAGATTGCTCTCCACGGTGTCTCCAGACTTTGTCACGTCTGTCACATGTGCTCAGTGTGAACCTGCCTTCATCTGTGAAGAGCGCAGGGCACCAGTGGCTAATTTTCCAATCCTGGTGCTCTGTGGCAAATGCCAAGCGTCCTGCACGGTGTTGGGCTGTGAGCACAACCCCCATCTGTGGACTTTGGGCACCCAGACCATCCTCACGGAGTCAGTTTCTAACCATTTGTGCAGACACATGCACATTTGTGGCCTGCTGGAGGTCATTTTGCAGGGCTCTGGCAGTGCTCCTCCTGTTCCTCCTTGCACAAAGGCGGAGGTAGCGGTCCTGCTGCTGGGTCATGGGCGTACCTAGGATCAAAACTAGGGGGGGGGGCAAGCCAAGGTCGCATCTTATACAGGTCACATCGTATACACTCCATTATCCTGCATATTAGAACTGTTGCATATTGTATAGTACAGCAGCGTATGCGACACTACACTGTATATACCATATATTATACATGACTCACTAGCCTCTATACAAAGAATAAGAGGCATTGTATCCTGTATATGAAAAGTATAATACAGCAGTGTATATACACTCTATATACTGCACACGATGTGTATGACCCTGTATACACCATATACTACACACTATATACCGCACACGATGTGAAAATAATCATTTTTCATTAAGCTGGGGCTATACGTCAACTTTGGCCATGAAACAGCTGCTTCTATTATGCAGGTAAATGGGGTTGCATTGTGACCCGGCTAAGTACCGCAACAAAGAATCAGAACCAGTTGGATTTTTTTTGCAAATTGATTGTCGCAGTTGCAATACCTTGTGGGTCATAATGTAACCCCATCGATGGAGCAGCAGCAGCCTAGAGCAATTTTTGGCCGTTTGTGTCACAGCCAATGTCGCCTTCTTTGATGTAATGGACGAGAAATGTATATAAATACAATTCAAAACAATGTACATATTTTATATGACATGAGAGAGAGACCTGTGCACTTCACAGCCATATCATGAGAGAGACCTGTGCATTTCACTGTGCACTATAGCCATATCATGAGACCTGTGCACTTCACTGTGCATTATAGAGTCATATCATGAGAGAGAGACCTGTGCACTTCACTGTGCATTATAGAGCCATATCATGAGACCTCTGCACTTCACTGTGCACTATAGAGCCATATCATGAGACCTGTGCACTATAGAGCCATATCATGAGACCTGTGCATTTCACTGTGCACTACAGAGCCGTATCATGAGAGACCTGTGCACTATAGAGCCATATCATGAGAGACCTGTGCACTATAGAGCCATATCATGAGAGACCTGTGCACTATAGAGCATATCATGAGACTACCTACCTACACGCAACCTTCGATCCTCTCAAGATCTCCTTCTCGACTCCCCCCTCATCTCTTCTTCCCACAACCGCATACAAGACTGCTCCCGGGCTTCCCCCATACTCTGGAACTCCCTGCCGCAAAACATCAGACTTTCACCAACAACGGAGACCTTCAAGAAGAACCTGAAGACCCACCTGTTCCGACAAGCCTACAACCTGCAATGATCATCAGTGTACTGAACCATCGCACGACCAGCTCTACCCTTTCCTAGTGTATTCTCACCCATCCCTGCAGACTGTGAGCCCTCGCGGGCAGGGTCCTCTCTCCTTCTGTACTTGTGTGTCCCTTGTCTCGCACGTTTATTGTACCTGTCTATATTTTTCCCTTTTCATATGTAAAGCGCCATGGAATAAATGGCGCTATATAAATGTATAATAATAATAATAATTTCACTGTGCACTATAGAACCATATCATGAGACCTGTGCACTATAGAGCCATATCATGAGACCTGTGTAATATAGAGCCATGTCATGAGAGACCTGTGCACTATAGAGCCATATCATGAGAGACCTGTGCACTATAGAGCCATATCATGAGACCTGTGCACTATAGATCCATATCATGAGACCTGTGCACTATAGATCCATATCATGAGAGACCTGTGCACTATAGAGCTATATGATGAGAGACCTGTGCATTTCACTGTGCACTATATATAGCCATATCATGAGAGACCTGTGCACTATAGAGCCATATCATGAGAGACCTGTGCACTATAGAACCATATCATGAGACCTATGCACTATAGAGCCATATCATAAGACCTGTGCACTATAGAGCCATATCATGAGACCTGTGCACTATAGAGCCATATCATGAGACCTGTGCACTATAGAGCCATATCATGAGAGATCTGTGCACTGTAGAGCCATTTGATGAGAGACCTGTGCATTTCACTGTGCACTATAGAGCCATATAGAGAGACCTGTGCACTATAGAGCCATATCAAGAGAGACCTGTGCATTGCACTGTGCACTATAGAGCCATATAGAGAGAGAGACCTCCGATGCAGAAGCTTCCGCCACTACTCACCCCGGCACCGAGCGGCTCCTAATAACAGGTCTCACAGGACAGGTGCAGATCTGTGGGACCCTTGGCCAGCAGCAGGAGGAAGCAGCCATAGCTAGCAGCAGCACTCACACACTCAAGCAGCGGGGCGGCTGAAGGACCTGTGAACACGCCTCTCTCTGGATCATGTGACCCGGTGACTGCATTCAATCCATCGTGATTCTTCCCCTATGTAACTAGAGGACCTGCGGTGACTCCTCCCTGCTGTGGGTCACATGGTTGGGTGACGTCCTCCTCTCTTTCACTATTGGTGGAATGACGGGCGGCAGAGTCTCAGCCTGCGCTGCAGTGAGTCCCGCCCGCCCTGTCAGCTGTGTGTTGCTGCCTGCTCTCGCCCATGTGCTGGGTTGTTGCCCTCCTACGGCCCCCTCAACGTCTCCTGGTGTACTGGTCTGTCTCCTGGTAGTGCCTCCAGCCTCTGGACACTTCTCTGACAGACACAGCAAACCTTGCCACAGCTCGCATTGATGTGCCATCCTGGATGAGCTGCCCTACCTGAGCCACTTGTGTGCGTTGTAGAGTCTGTTGTGAATGTGTTAGAAATGAATTCTGAGCAGAAGCTCCCTCTGGTGGTTACAAACAGTACTGAACCATTCAATGAAGATTGTGAAGATTGGCAATCAGGAGTTACAGACTGGTCTTATATAAGGTAGGTTCCCTCCCATCAGGGTTGCCGGTGATCAATTGTTCTTGTCTCAACTTTGGTTCATGGTTCACTTGGAAGCTTGCTGAGTCTTGCCTGCATCTTCTGCTAACAGATAAGATATTTTCTGCTTTTATTTTTGTGCTTGCTTTTTGCATTTTTTCCTGCACTTCTGTGGAGGTCAGCCAGGTCCTCTCCGGGGGCTTGTGCTCCTCTCGGTTTATCTGAGCCACTGTTATTTGTTCATTTTCCTTTTCCAGTTTTTTCAGTGGCTGCAGCTTAGTTTTGTTACACCAGAGAACTAATTTAGGTGGTAGACGTCGTGTGATCTCAGGTGTTTTTGCAATTAGTAGAGTTGGTATTTTTTAGGGTTATTTGGATTGCAGCAAGTGTCCTTCCTATCCTTTTTTTTCTAGGAAGATTGGGCCCCAACGTTTGCTCATACTATTTTCTGTCTGTGTCTGTGTTTCCTCTTGTCTAACCGCCATTACATGTTTGGGGGCTTCCTATGTTCTTTGGGGATCTGCTCCGGGGCAGATAGCTTTCCTCTTTCTATCTTTAGGTGTAGTTAACCTCTCAGGCTGTGACGAGGCGTCTAGGGCCAACGTAAGTACGCTCCACGGCTGCCTTTAGTTGTGGTGGTTAGTCAGGGTACTGCAATCCAGTAGATTCCAACCTCTCTGGTGTATTGCCGTTTTTGCCTGTTCTCCTCAGCTACCAAATCATAACAGTATTGATATGGAAATTTAATTAGGATAAAAATATCCTGTGTTTGCTGCTTGCCATGTCCAAATCTCTATATAATGTCTTTTTGAGCGCTCAGAACGAAATGAGGACTGTCCACACGAAAGTGTCAGTATAACAGTTCGTCAAAGACATACATTTATTATTCATTCAAGGTTTTATACATTTACAAAAAGGGGCTGGTTAGTCAATTAACATACAATTAAAAGCTGCTAGATTATTGGCTGTTCTAGTGTAAATATGATAATTATGATAATCATGATTAAAAGAGCTGAAGTTGCAGAATTATTGTTTATATTCTTGTGACCTAGTTGTCTTGCATAACTATAATGTAAACAACAGATATCTAATAGGACTTTTTGTACTTCATGCATTTGTTCCTTTACGAAGGCCTCTTATGAAGGCCAGATTTCTTTAAAACGACTGATTATAGCTGGCCTAGAAATATGTGAGCACAGGGTTTTTTTAGCAAGTGAGATCTATCTAACTGTGAACTGTGAATACATATATGTGAATATACTTTGAATATATGGAATACATATGTATTTCCATGACAGTCCCCCCTTAGATACCACTTGCCCTAAAAACCTGCTCCTGGCCCAAAGCGCTGCAACTCTTTTATGCTGCCGGTGAGTTGAGACACCCCTAGTACATGCCTCCCCCACCGAATACAGACTTTTCGCAAATGGGCGGTCAGGAGGACTGTCCCTGTCGGGGGTTTATGTGTTTGCAATCATAGTCTCCTTATTTGATAGGATGATTCATCAAGGATGTGTATTCTCAGTCTGGAGGTAGTTCGGAGATCTGGTCAAGCCAGGCAGTTCTATCCGGACTGGTGCGAGGTCCAAGATGGTGAGTGGCATCAAATTGGTTGTCTCCTGAACAGCTTTTTCCATTTTCCTGCGGATACAAGGAATTACACAGCAACCAGTAATTAATGCAAAAATGAGAACCCCCATAATGGCTGTCCCAACCTGTGCCAACATTTTCTGCCACCCACTCATCCACCCAAAGTATCGATCCCATGGGTCAGTGACACCTGAGTTCTGTTTCAGTTCCTCTGATAACTCATTAAGTTTCTGTATTGCCATTGTGACTTTACCATTTGGGCCAGTGTTGTCTGGGATGTAGGTGCAACAGGTGTCTTTGATCATTTTGTAAACACCTCCTTTCTCAGCTAGAATCATATCCAAAGCCATTCTATTCTGGAATGCCATAATGGAAGTGGGGCCTAACTGTGCTGCCAAACCTTTTACAGCATCTATGGTGAAGTTAACAAATCTCTGCTGGTTATAATAGATGTAATTTATCCAATCAACATTTTTGTTTATAGTGACTCAAATCCTGCTTTAACTTGGTCTCTGGCCTTGAACTCATCAGGTAGGTCATCTGGTCATCTGTCTGGTCAGTCAGAGCATCCACGACATCCTTCATGGCTTAGGTGTCTCTCCTGGTACGGGAGCTTCCTTGCAATGCGATACGTGGATTCAAACAGGCTTTCCCTCTAGTTACACAGAGGTTGATGTCATCTGGGGCTCTTGGACAGGATCATCAAATCTGGCAGTGAGGAGAAAAACTTGAGAATGGACATTAGTTTTTGACCAATTCAATTACATAAGTGTTATGATTTGGTAGCTGAGGAGAGCAGGCAAAAAAAGGCAATACACCAGAGAGGTTGGAATCTATGGGATTGCAGTACCCTGACTAACCACCACAACTAAAGGCAGCCGTGGAGCGATCCTACGTTGGTCCTAGACGCCTCGTCACAGCCTGAGAAGCTAACTACACCTAAGGATAGAAAAAGGAAAGCTATCTGCCCCGGAGCAGATCCCCAAAGAACATAGGAAGCCCCCAAACATGTAATGGCGGTTAGACAAGAGGAAATACAGACACAGACAGAAAATAGAATGAGCAAACGCTGGGGCCCAATCTGTCTAGATAGAAGAGGATAGGAAAGGCACTTACTGCAACCCCAAAAAACCCTGAAAAGTACCAACTCTACTAATTACAAAAACACCTGAGATCACACGACCTCTACCACCTAAATTAGTTCTCTGGTGTAACAAAAACTAAACAGCAACCACTGAAAAAAACTAGAAAAGGCAAATGAACAAACGGTGGCTGAACTAAACTGAGAGGAGCACAAGCCCCCCGAAGGGGACCCGGCAGACCCCCACAGAAGTGCAGGACAAAATGCAGGCACCAAAAATCTAAAAGAAGAAAATGTCTTATCTGTTAGCAGAAGATGCAGGCACGAAACAGCTTTTCTGGGTCTCTGGGAGTGTGCCTTACACTAAACAGTGCAATTAGGAGTGTGTCATGCCATGGTTTGCGTGTCTCTTGGGAAATTTTTCAGCATTCTATTCTTAAGTGTTTCGTTCAGTTTTTCTACCTTCCTGCTGCTCTGGGGGTGGTAAGGAGTGTGTAGGCCTAAATCTGACCCTACTGCTAATCGGGTCTTGTGTGTCAGATTTGCTTTGAATGCGGGTCCCTGATCACTTTCTATCATTTCTGGAACCCCGTATCTGCACACTATTTTCCGAAAGTAGCTTCGTTGCAGTAGTCTTTGCTGACTTGGAAGGCTTCTGTTCATCTTGAAAATACTTCTTTTGACCACAATGGCGTATTTGAATCCTTCACTTGGCGATATCTGGATGTGGTCTATCTGGATCCTTTGAAGCTGGTAAAGTGGTCTTTCCAGATGAGGTGAGGGGGTCTTTCTTCCATACGTCCAGGCTTGCATTTGCCGCAGGTCAGACAGCTGCTGGTGAATTTGGCTGTTAGGGTGGAGATCCCTGAAGCGAAACAGTAAGCACCAATCAGATCATTCATCTGTGTCTTTGATATGTGGATGTGGGTCCATGTACCCATTGGACCACCATAGGGTGCATACTTTGTGGTAGGCAGAGTTTGAAGTCTATTATTGATAGCCTTCCTTCTTCACGTGTTGCTTTTTTCTCATTCAGCTCTTTTCCTTTTGGAGCTTGGTCTTGTAACTTCTTGAGCAGATCCCAGGACGTCTTTTTGTCAGGTTTCTTGTCTTCAGTCGTCATGTAGTAGCCGTCCGGCTCTACGACCTCTCCCACTTCTCCATGTTGTCTTCCTTTGGCTGCTTCTTTGGCTGCCATGTCCGCCATGTTATTGCCTCATGCCTCTTCTGTTTTCAGTTTTCCATGCACTTTGATTTTTCAAATTGCCACCATTTTGGAAGTTGGAGTATACCCAGTAGGTCCCTGAAGGCTCCATGATGCTTCACGGTTGTCCCGTTTGCTGTGATGAAGTCCCTTGTAGCCCAGATGGGTCCAAAGTCGTGTGCTATGCCATGCGAGTACCTGTAGTCCGTGTAGATGTTTGCAGTCTTGCCTTCTGCCATCTGGCAGGCCTTCGTCAGCGCTATCAATTCTGCTTCCTGGGCTGACAGGCTAGGTGACAGACTTCTGGACCACAGGATTTCTTGATTGTTGGTCACTGCACTTCCTGTGTTGAAACTTCTTCTGGAGCCATCCAAGTATCCCCCCTTGGGAGTGGGAGTAGAGTGGCCGGGCTGAGGACTGTAGGTCTGGAGACAGTGACATTATGAGACAAAGGCAATAGAGGCGCCACAAAGATGCCTGGCGGTGGAGAGATTACTGTTGGTTGAGCTTGATTGAAGATTGCCAAGATGTCATGTGGAGTGAGAGTTTCCAGTGGCTGTCCAAGAGTGATTTCAGCAACCTTGTCCAGGAGGGTGTGTGCTGCAGATACTGCCATCAGGCAGGAGGGTGCTCTTCTTGCAACTGGATCCAAGCGGGCTGAGAGGCAGCCTAAAAGTCTCTGTTTTCCCCCGTGAATCCGTGCCAGGACTCCA
>JARQOD010003339.1:0-66060 GCA_033576555.1 Oophaga sylvatica | reverse complement strand
ATGTCATCCACAACATTAACTTAAACCTCTGGCCCCTCAAGTATGGGGACTAGTGACAACCCCAGCCTATACTTCTATATGTCAGGAAATAGGGCTGACTCACGACCTCCCCTGGACTTCAGTGTCCCTTTACAAAGGCTATTGTCCATGGCAGCATGAGTAAACCTCTCCTCAGAGCCAGGCTCCGGGGGAAACCTCATTTAGAACAATCATTTTTTTCCTGTGCCGCCAAGGGGGGTTGCCACTGCTCACTCTCAAATGTCCAGGACACAGGTTAGTCAGGGACACTCGGTTCCCGAGAACCACCTTCCTCGTCTCCCAAATCACCTGCAAAGGTTTCATCACTTCTAGTTTAATCATTATCATTATCAGCTTCGCCATTTTCATGGTCTTCTTTCATTTCATGATCATCATCATATTTCATTATCATTATCATCACATAATATTTAACGGCCCACTAGCATTGTGTTCCGCCCCTCGGGCTGCGCACCCTCAACAGGAGCTTCATCACACTGTCCATCAAAAAATTTTTCCCCCAGAGACCCTTGGACCGGGGAAAGTAAATTAAACCCAATATAACGGGGTGCACCAGGTTCTTCACTACCCCCACTTCATTGAAACCTCCCCGAGTTTGGGGACCAAGTCCACGGCAGTCTCTGGGTAGACTTTGGTGTCTCCATGGATGCACACCACACTCAGGTGCTTATCAGGGATGAAGTCCCTATCAATCAGGCTGTCACATATGGAAGTCACTGGACTCTCTGAGTCCAAGAGGGCCTGTGTGGGCAGTCATTTACAACCACCGGGGACACCTGTGGTCCAGTCTCTTCGGCTGAGGGGACACACACACAGGTTCTGCGCAGAGAGAGAGGGACCTGCCACATCACGGCACATAGGCTCCCCCTCTAGTGAACAGCCGGCTGCAATTTCACAACATCTCCAACACTGTCCACACAATCACCCTCCCATATGTCCCCTCGGGCCTGAACCCGCTTATCAGCATACCCCATGTCCCCCACAGCTGGAACGCTCTTACCGCGAGAGTTCAGCGTCGGGAACTCCGAAGTGACGACCTCTCAGACGGCTGTACCTCAGGAGGACATGCTCGGGTGTAGCGGTTCACTATCACCTTTTCAACTCCATAATCAGGCCTGCTGACTGCAGACTCCCAACTGTATCATTTCCAGGGGATATAGCTCTAGGATCGCTGTCTGGGTAGACAGAATGGCACGAAAACAGTTCATTCAGACAGCAGTTCTGGTGTAAACTGCCGCAACCAGCTTTATTAAAGTCCACAGCAAACAGATAAAAACAATCTAAACAGAAAACCTGGACTTGTCTAGCCACTACTTACACTTAGATAGATTGCCCTGTCTATCCGGGTCCCGGCTCTACCAGCCTGACCCCAAAACAACACTTATGATATATGTTACCAGAATGGAGTTTCACAGATACTCCTCCTTGTGTTGAAGGCACCTTCAATGTCCAGACTTGAGGAGATCCACTCCTATTCAGCGCTATTCGCACGGATTCTCACTGAGACTACTCCGTGTCCGGGGTACTTCCTGCACCCAGACTGAGATAGCTCAAACTCCTGGAGACTGCTTCTTGTGCCGGGACACCTTCCTGTGTCCAGACTAAGCCAGCTCCACTCTGGAGACTGCTTCTTGTGCCGGGACACCTTCCTGTGTCCAGACTAAGCCAGCTCCGACTCCTGGGACTGCTTCTTGTGCCGGACACCTTCCTGTGTCCAGACTAAGCCAGCTCTCTGACTGTGTTTGCAGACACCTACTTTGGTCTCCTAATTAACAGCTGAATGGTTTCAGGCCTGAGCTGCAAGTGTGTGCTGAATGTGAGGTGTAGTGACCTTTCTCTACCACTAGGTTTACAAAGCCACACATTTCCCTTATACCAAACAGCACAGTACCTAGGTGAAATGTACACCCCATTCAACACATATTCCTTCACTGTCTCACAATATATATATATATATATATATATATATATATATATATATATATATACATGTCATTGTGACATATATATATATATATATACATATATTTATAGTTTATACACTTCTACATAGTAAAATAGACTCTGATTCAATTGCCGGGTAAAGCCGTGACATACCCCATAGAAGTCGACGGGCTCGTGCCGAGTACCCCCAAAACCTCTGTGTTGTGAATGGGTTTGAGATGAGTTCTGAGCAGAGGCTCCCTCTGGTGGTTACAAGCGGTACTAGTGAAGATTGTGAGGACTGGGAATCAGGTGTTACTGACTGGTCTTATATAAGGGAGTCATTTTCCCATCAGGGTTGCCGGTGATCAATTGTTCTGGTCTGAATCCTTCATTCCAGTTTCCCTTGTAGCCTGCTGTGTCGTGTCTGCATCTCCTGCTACCAGATAAGATTTTTTCTTCTTTTGTGTTATTGCTATATTTTTGCATTTTGTCTTGCACTTCTTTGGGGGCCTTCTGGGTCCCCTCCGGGGGCTTCTGCCTTCTCAGTTTAGTTCAGCCACTGAGTTTTGTTCTTTTGCTTTTTCCAGTTTTTTCAGTGGCTGCTGTTTTGATTTTGTTACACCAGAGAGCTAATTTAGGTGGTAGAGGTCGTGTGATCTCAGGTGATTTTGAAATTAGTAGAGTTGGTGTTTTTCAGGGTTTTCTGGGATTGCAGTAAGTACCCTTCCTGTCCTTTTCTTTTTAGATAGTTTGGGCCCCAGCGTTTGCTCATTCTATTTTCTTTCTGTGTCAGTATTTCCTCTTGTCTAACCGCCATTACATGTTTGGGGGCTTTCTATTATCTTTGGGGTTCTGCTCCGGGGCAGATAGCTTTCCTATTTCTATCTTTAGGTGTAGTTAGTTTCTCAGGCTGTGACGAGGCGTCTAGGACCAACGTAGGAACGCTCCACGGCTGCCTCTAGTTGTGGTGGTTAGTCAGGGTACTGCAATCCCATAGATTCCAACTGCTCTGGTGTATTGCCTTTTTTTTACCTGCACTCCTCAGCTACCGAAACATAACAGTATCACCGGCCAATAGAAAATTGTATGGTACTCACAGAAGGGAAAAAATATTGTGATAGAAAAAAAGGTTGTCAGAGTTGTCAGAGATATTTTTCTGTTTGTTGCATTTTTTTTTTTTTTTCCCTCTGTATCTCTGGGTGCTGGGGAGGATCTTTTCTCCCAATGGAGTTTGCACAGTTGTCTGGCCGTGTGGATCAGCTTGCCACTGAGGTTCGGAGTATTGCTATCTATCTTGCTGGGTTGCCTGTTGTGGAACCTAGGATCCCCATGCCAGATTTGTTTTTAGGGGATCGAGCTAAGTTTCAGAATTTCAAAAATAATTGTAAATTGTTTTTTTGCCTTAAAATCTAAGTCCTCAGGAAACGCAGCGCAGCAGGTTCAAATTATCATCTCTCTCCTGCGCGGCGATCCTCAGGATTGGGCTTTTTCCCTGATACCTGGGGATCCTGTTTTGAGTGATGTTGATGCGTTTTTTCAGGCTTTGGGGTTATTGTACGATGAGCCTAATGTCACTGATCAAGCTGAAAAAGCCTTGTTGGCATTAAATCAGGGCTTGATGACGCTGAGTTATACTGTCAGAGATTCCGTAGGTGGGCAGTCCTGACCAAATGGAATGACGACGCTTTGGCGGCCCTTTTCCGGAAGGGTCTGTCAGATAATGTAAAGGATGTTATGGTGGGATTCCCTGTCCCCTCTGGTCTCAATGATTCTATGTCATTAGCGATTCAAATTGACAGACGTTTGCGTGAGCGGAGAAGTATGCGTGGAATGGTGTTGCCTTGTGAACCAGCTCCTGAAACCATGCAGTGTGATAGAGTGGTGTCTGGGGCACAGCGTCATGAGTTTCGAAAGCGCAATGGGTTATGTTTCTACTGTGGTGATGCCTCTCATGCTATTTCAGTCTGCCCTAAGCGGGAAGACGTTTTGCACGCTCAGTTGTCTTGGGTAGTGTTCAGACTAAGTTTTTATTAACTGTCACTCTGATATGCTCTCTGTCCTCATTTTCTGCTCAGGCTTTCGTTGATTCTGGAGCAGCTATTAACCTGATGGATTATGATTTTGCTAAACGTTGTGGGTTCCCCTTGATACCCCTACAGAAGTCTATTCCCCTACTGGGGATCGATTCTACCCCTTTGGCTGAGAATAAACCCCAGTTTTCTACTCAGGTGATAATGAGGGTTGAACCTGATCACCAGGAGTGCTGCAAATTTTTGGTTCTATATAATCTGCATACAAGAAAAAAAGGTAGCACACTGTAGCGCTATAGCTTGCAAACACGAAATATGAAAAATATGAAAAATGAATTGCATCATTACCTTAGAAATATGAAAAATTGAGAAGTCTTAGCGCATAAGATGGCCAAATTATGTGAGCCTGATAGCCACGTCAAGGCTCTTCTCGTATATCAGGTCCTAACTAATGCCTATCCTCGCTTAGAAAAGTCTGTCTGCGTGGGAACATATGAATCCTCTCTTCAGACTAAAATCTACATCTCTGTGGAGGGGTGATGAACCTGTTGTAATTAAAAAGCCTGTGACCACCAGGTGGAGTGCTCAGGTAGAAGGTAAATGAATACATATCAAAAAACTGATCGCACATCCAAACATAGATTCAGTGTGAACAGGTGCTAAACCTAGAGTCACCAACTCATATACATACAAGAAAAAAAGGTAGCACACTGTAGCGCTATAGCTTGCAAACACGAAATATGAAAAATATGAAAAATGAATTGCATCATTACCTTAGAAATATGAAAAATTGAGAAGTCTTAGCGCATAAGATGGCCAAATTATGTGAGCCTGATAGCCACGTCAAGGCTCTTCTCGTATATCAGGTCCTAACTAATGCCTATCCTCGCTTAGAAAAGTCTGTCTGCATGGGAACATATGAATCCTCTCTTCAGACTAAAATCTACATCTCTGTGGAGGGGTGATGAACCTGTTGTAATTAAAAAGCCTGTGACCACCAGGTGGAGTGCTCAGGTAGAAGGTAAATGAATACATATCAAAAAACTGATCGGCACATCCAAACATAGATTCAGTGTGAACAGGTGCTAAACCTAGAGTCACCAACTCATATACATACAAGAAAAAAAGGTAGCACACTGTAGCGCTATAGCTTGCAAACACGAAATATGAAAAATATGAAAAATGAATTGCATCATTACCTTAGAAATATGAAAAATTGAGAAGTCTTAGCGCATAAGATGGCCAAATTATGTGAGCCTGATAGCCACGTCAAGGCTCTTCTCGTATATCAGGTCCTAACTAATGCCTATCCTCGCTTAGAAAAGTCTGTCTGCATGGGAACATATGAATCCTCTCTTCAGACTAAAATCTACATCTCTGTGGAGGGGTGATGAACCTGTTGTAATTAAAAAGCCTGTGACCACCAGGTGGAGTGCTCAGGTAGAAGGTAAATGAATACATATCAAAAAACTGATCGGCACATCCAAACATAGATTCAGTGTGAACAGGTGCTAAACCTAGAGTCACCAACTCATATACATACAAGAAAAAAAGGTAGCACACTGTAGCGCTATAGCTTGCAAACACAAAATATGAAAAATATGAAAAATGAATTGCATCATTACCTTAGAAATATGAAAAATTGAGAAGTCTTAGCGCATAAGATGGCCAAATTATGTGAGCCTGATAGCCACGTCAAGGCTCTTCTCGTATATCAGGTCCTAACTAATGCCTATCCTCGCTTAGAAAAGTCTGTCTGCATGGGAACATATGAATCCTCTCTTCAGACTAAAATCTACATCTCTGTGGAGGGGTGATGAACCTGTTGTAATTAAAAAGCCTGTGACCACCAGGTGGAGTGCTCAGGTAGAAGGTAAATGAATACATATCAAAAAACTGATCGCACATCCAAACATAGATTCAGTGTGAACAGGTGCTAAACCTAGAGTCACCAACTCATATACATACAAGAAAAAAAGGTAGCACACTGTAGCGCTATAGCTTGCAAACACGAAATATGAAAAATATGAAAAATGAATTGCATCATTACCTTAGAAATATGAAAAATTAGAAGTCTTAGCGCATAAGATGGCCAAATTATGTGAGCCTGATAGCCACGTCAAGGCTCTTCTCGTATATCAGGTCCTAACTAATGCCTATCCTCGCTTAGAAAAGTCTGTCTGCATGGGAACATATGAATCCTCTCTTCAGACTAAAATCTACATCTCTGTGGAGGGGTGATGAACCTGTTGTAATTAAAAAGCCTGTGACCACCAGGTGGAGTGCTCAGGTAGAAGGTAAATGAATACATATCAAAAAACTGATCGGCACATCCAAACATAGATTCAGTGTGAACAGGTGCTAAACCTAGAGTCACCAACTCATATACATACAAGAAAAAAAGGTAGCACACTGTAGCGCTATAGCTTGCAAACACAAAATATGAAAAATATGAAAAATGAATTGCATCATTACCTTAGAAATATGAAAAATTGAGAAGTCTTAGCGCATAAGATGGCCAAATTATGTGAGCCTGATAGCCACGTCAAGGCTCTTCTCGTCTATCAGGTCCTAACTAATGCCTATCCTCGCTTAGAAAAGTCTGTCTGCATGGGAGCATATGAATCCTCTCTTCAGACTAAAATCTACATCTCTGTGGAGGGGTGATGAACCTGTTGTAATTAAAAAGCCTGTGACCACCAGGTGGAGTGCTTAGGTAGAAGGTAAATGAATACATATCAAAAAACTGATCGGCACATCCAAACATAGATTCAGTGTGAACAGGTGCTAAACCTAGAGTCACCAACTCATATACATACAAGAAATAGGATAGGAATTAGTTAGGACCTGATATACGAGAAGAGCCTTGACGTGGCTATCAGGCTCACATAATTTGGCCATCTTATGCGCTAAGACTTCTCAATTTTTCATATTTCTAAGGTAATGATGCAATTCATTTTTCATATTTTTCATATTTCGTGTTTGCAAGCTATAGCGCTACAGTGTGCTACCTTTTTTTCTTGTATGTATATGAGTTGGTGACTCTAGGTTTAGCACCTGTTCACACTGAATCTATGTTTGGATGTGCCGATCAGTTTTTTGATATGTATTCATTTACCTTCTACCTGAGCACTCCACCTGGTGGTCACAGGCTTTTTAATTACAACAGGTTCATCACCCCTCCACAGAGATGTAGATTTTAGTCTGAAGAGAGGATTCATATGTTCCCATGCAGACAGACTTTTCTAAGCGAGGATAGGCATTAGTTAGGACCTGATATACGAGAAGAGCCTTGACGTGGCTATCAGGCTCACATAATTTGGCCATCTTATGCGCTAAGACTTCTCAATTTTTCATATTTCTAAGGTAATGATGCAATTCATATTTTTCATATTTCGTGTTTGCAAGCTATAGCGCTACAGTGTGCTACCTTTTTTTCTTGTATGTATATGAGTTGGTGACTCTAGGTTTAGCACCTGTTCACACTGAATCTATGTTTGGATGTGCCGATCAGTTTTTTGATATGTATTCATTTACCTTCTACCTGAGCACTCCACCTGGTGGTCACAGGCTTTTTAATTACAACAGGCTCATCACCCCTCCACAGAGATGTAGATTTTAGTCTGAATAGAGGATTCATATGTTCCCATGCAGACAGACTTTTCTAAGCGAGGATAGGCATTAGTTAGGACCTGATATACGAGAAGAGCCTTGACGTGGCTATCAGGCTCACATAATGTTAGGGTCTGCGGAACGCACCAAATATATAAAGTGGAGAGGTGCGTTCGCAGCCCGGGGTCCACCGTGCAAGCAAAGCCTGCTGCTAGTAAGATGACGAAAGTAGCGAACTCTGTTATCCCGCAGAGTCGCTAAAATAAACGCCGTAGCGCGTTGTGGCAGTAAGTGCAGACTCTGTTAATTCACAGAGCCGCTAACGGGATGCCACAGTGCTATATGGCGATATGTGCGAACTCACTTAGCTTCAGTGAGCCGCAAAGTAAAACGCTAGGGCGCTGTCTAGCGTCGAGAGCGAACCCTGTTACGTCACAGAGCCGCTGAGAACAAACGCCGTGTCCTGTCAGGCTCTCAGGCACACGGTTAATTGCTAAGCGAGCATAATACGTGGTCATGCGCTAATGTCCTCGCGGGAGTCACCCGCAATCTATGGCGTCTGAACGCCAGACCCTGAATACGGCAATCAAACTCCTCACCGGTTATGCCGGTAATCTAGGGCATCTAGGACACCGACCCTGACCAGCTAGCACACTAAACTCCTCACCGATTAAGTCGGTATTCTAGTGGCTTATTTCAGCCGGGTCCCTAACCACACACACGCATGACCACACTGACGCATAGCATACAATGGTTGATATTAGCGCATGGCGGCCCAGCCATGCTACCCTTTTATAGCAACAGCCACAGGACCTTCCAGGAACAAGGACCAATGAGAACCTGTTCAGAAGACTAGTAGTAACAGGGCCTTCCTGGCGGGCCAATAGTAGCCGCTGCAGTACCCGAGCACGTGACCCCTGATCTCCAATGAGAGATCTCACTCTGGGCACGCTCAGAAGGGAAAATGCAGGACTTTATCCCAAAGACGTCTGCTCCAGAACTGGCTACAATAGCAGATCCAGGAAAGGCAGCAGCAAGTCACTGCCCAGTAGTGGAGTGGGCAAGACGCCTGGAACGACGTCTCTGCTGAGCAGGCTCCACTGCGGCCGGAGACAAATGGGAGATCGCAGCGGCACTGGTTCGAGACTCCCCTTGTGCAGGAGCGGGAACTCGAACCCTAACATTACCCCCCCTCCTAGGGCCCCCCCTTCTCTGGGCCTCGCTGCGTTCAAAGGCAGCGATGAGCTGCGGAGCGTGAACATGCTCGGCAGGCTCCCAAGACCTATCCTCAGGCCCATAGCCCCTCCAGTCCACCAAATAAAACTTTTTGCCCCGTACCACCTTACACCCCACGATGGCGTTCACCTCATGGTCATCCGCAGATGAACCCGATGTCCCGGCAGATGACTCAGAAAACCGGGACATGAGCACGGGTTTCAGGAGGGACACGTGAAAGGTGTCGGAGATACCCAGGCGTGGTGGAAGAGCTAAACGGTATACCACAGGGTTAACCTGCTCGAGGACCTTGAAAGGACCCAGGTAGCGGGGTGCCAACTTAGTGGACTCAACTCGCAGCCTGATGTTACGGGCGGAGAGCCACACCAAATCCCCAGGAGCAAATGTAGGAGCGGGGCGCCGATGGACATCGGCCGAAGACCTCATCCTCTCTTTGGAGGCCTGAATGGCATCCTGCGTGCGGTCCCAAATGTCCCGTGCCTCCACAGCCCAGTCTGCCACCCTGGAATCGGCGGAAGACACGGGCATAGGCACTGGTACCCGCGATGCTGACCGTAGTTCAGGAGGAATGGGGTCTGTCCGGTGGAATCAGCCACAGCATTGTTTAATGCAAACTCAGCCCATGGTAGCAAGGATGCCCAGTCATCCTGCCTGGCTGAGACAAAATGTCGTAGATAGGTGACCAAGGTCTGGTTGGCCCTCTCTACCAACCCATTCGTCTCAGGATGGTACGCTGAAGAGAGATTTAACTCAATACTGAGTAGACGACAAAGCTCTCTCCAGAACCGAGACGCAAACTGGGGACCTCGGTCACTGACAATCTTGTCCGGCATGCCGTGTAAACGGAAGATGTGCCTAACAAACAACGCTGCCAGAGCCCGTGCAGAAGGTAACCGTGGTAGTGGCACCAGATGCACCATTTTAGAGAAATGGTCGGTGATTACCCAAATGATGGTGCAACCCCGAGACTTGGGCAAGCCCACCACAAAGTCCATCCCAACCATCTCCCAGGGCCTGTCTGCCACCGGCAAAGGGTAAAGTAACCCAGCTGGCCGTTGTCGTGGAGACTTATTTTTGGCGCAGGAGACACACGCCCGAACATAGTCCCCAACATCACGGACCATATGCGGCCACCAATATGTCCTCGCCAGCAACTCAGATGTCCTCTTTGCCCCAAAGTGTCCACCCACCCTGGACGAATGTGCCCAAGAGAGTACCTCCGGTCGCAAATTAGTAGGCACCAAAGTCTTGCCCGGGGGCACAGACTCTAGCGAAACCGGGGCCACTGTTCTCAGGCTCTCTGTGGGGACGATAAGCCGAGGCTCCTCCACCTCCTCCTCCGAGGACACCACAGAGCGAGAGAGAGCGTCGGCACGAATGTTCTTCTCTCCCGAGAGGAAATGCAGTGTGAAATGAAACCGGGAGAAGAACAAGGACCATCTGGCTTGGCGAGAATTAAGCCGCTGGGCTGTCTGAAGATATACCAGGTTTTTGTGATCCGTGAAGACTTGGAAGGGAAAGCGAGCTCCCTCCAACAGATGTCTCCACTCCGAGAAGGCCAACTTCATTGCTAGCAACTCCCTGTCCCCGATGGAATAATTCCTCTCTGCTGGTGTGAAGGTCTTGGAGAAAAAGAAGCATGGATGCTTCCGACCTTGAGCATCCTTTTGGAAGAGGACTGCTCCAGCACCAACGGACGAGGCATCCACCTCCAATATAAATGGCTTATCAACATCGGGGCGATGTAGGATGGGAGCTCTAGCGAAATGAGACTTAATAGACGTGAAGGCCTTGGAGACCTCTTCAGACCACAATTTGGGATTAGCTCCCTTTTTGGTAAGGGCAACCACGGGAGCTACCAAAGTTGAGAAGTGGGGAATGAACTGACGGTAGTAATTAATGAACCCCATAAAGCGCTGCACCGCCTTTAGAGAGTGGGGTTCTTGCCAGTCCATCACCGCCTGTAGTTTGGCAGGATCCATAGCCAATCCCTGGGCGGAGATGATATAGCCCAGGAAAGGTAAGGACTCCTGCTCAAACACACATTTCTCCAACTTTGCGTAAAGAGAATTTGCCCGTAGGAGGTCGAAGACCCTGCCAACATCTCTCCGGTGGGAGTCAATATCTGGAGAGAAGATGAGTATATCATCCAGATAGACTACGACCGAGGTGGAGAGCATATCCCGGAAGATGTCATTGACAAAGTCTTGGAAAACGGCTGGAGCATTACAGAGCCCAAAGGGCATCACCAGATATTCGTAATGCCCATCCCTGGTATTAAAAGCCGTCTTCCATTCGTCCCCCTCACGGATGCGAATCAGGTTATAAGCACCGCGCAGATCTAGTTTAGTGAATACCCTTGCTCCCCGAAGCCTATCAAATAGCTCAGATATCAGGGGCAACGGGTACTTGTTTTTAACGGTGATGGCGTTAAGACCCCTGTAATCAATACACGGACGCAATTCTCCGTTTTTCTTCTGCACGAAGAAAAATCCCGCCCCTGCCGGTGACACCGACTTCCTAATAAACCCTCTTGCCAGGTTCTCCTGAATATATTGCGACATGGCCTCTGTCTCAGGAAGAGAGAGGGGATAGACCCTTCCCGAGGAGGTTCTGCGCCAGGCAAGAGGTCGATAGGACAGTCATAGGGGCGATGAGGCGGAAGAGTCTCCGCAGCCTTCTTGGAGAACACGTCTGCATATGACCAGTAGTGCTTGGGAAGTGGAGTAAGATCTGCGGGTAACTCAGTAGTGGTAACCTGAACGCAACTTCTGAAACATCTGCCTGTACATGCATCACTCCAACCCAGTATCCTACCCGAAGTCCACTCTATATGTGGGGAGTGGAAACGGAGCCAAGGTATACCTAGTAGGATCTCGTCTATTCCCTCGGGAAGGACGAGTAGGGAAATAAATTCCTGATGGGAAGGAGATACAGACAATGCAAGTGGGACAGTCTGGTGAGTAATTTGTGAGGGCAATGACGACCCATTCACTACCCGAACAGTCACTGATTTGTCAAGCGCCACCAGAGGTATTGCATGACGGCGAGCAAAGCTAGAGGACATGAAATTCCCCTCTGCTCCTGAGTCCACGCAAAGGTCGGCGGTGAGAATGGAAGTACCAACAGTGATTGTCCCTTTAAATGTTATCTTGGAGGAAAATGCCGCTGTCTCTAGTGAACCTCCTCCCAGGGCCACTAGACGCGATCGCTTCCCCGATCGCTGTGGACATCTGTTGGCATAGTGTCCTGTCTGCTGACAATGGTTACAAACCACGGATACTCGGACGGACCGAGACTTAGGTCCTGCATGAGGAACTTCTGTGGCCTTTTGAGGTTCGGACACCAGATCGGGGAATTCGAGAGGTTTGGCAAAGGTAGGAGCCAACCGAAACCTCTGCCTACACTGGGCCCGCTCCAACCTCCGCTCGTGAAAACGGAGGTCAATGCGGGTAGATATGGAGATAAGCTTCTCCAGTGTGGCGGGAATCTCCCTGGTAGCCAAAGCGTCTTTAACATGGTCAGCCAGTCCCCGCCAGTAGATAGGAATAAGAACTTTATCAGACCAATCTAGCTCAGCAGCCAGAGTCCGAAACTGGACGGAAAACTGACTGACCAAAGACGAACCCTGTGTCAATGCCAGCAGTTGTAGCGCCGTATCGTGGGTGACCTGGGGTCCTAAAAAGACCTTTTTAAGAGCCTCCAAGAAACGAGGAGCACTCTGCACCACACGATCATCGCGCTCCCACAGCGGCGTTGCCCACTCCAACGCTCTGCCCGAGAGTAGAGAAAGTACAAAACCCACTTGTGCCCGATCCGTGGGAAAACGTGCAGCCAGAAGCTCAAGATGTATAGAGCACTGACTCACGAATCCCCGACATCGCTTGCTATCACCGGCAAACTTGTCAGGAAGCGGGAGGTGGGATAATGTAGGGGCAGAGGTGGCAGAGGACAAACTGGCTGCAGCCACGCTAGCAGCCTGAACAGCGACTGCGGTAACATCCACAGCTGAGGTTGTGCTCTCAAGAGCCTCCAACCTACCCTTCAGCTGCTGGATGTACTGCAATAGACGCTGTTCGTCCGCCATTTCACTAGCCAGACCCTGGCGCTAATATTATGTTAGGGTCTGCGGAACGCACCAAATATATAAAGTGGAGAGGTGCGTTCGCAGCCCGGGGTCCACCGTGCAAGCAAAGCCTGCTGCTAGTAAGATGACGAAAGTAGCGAACTCTGTTATCCCGCAGAGTCGCTAAAATAAACGCCGTAGCGCGTTGTGGCAGTAAGTGCAGACTCTGTTAATTCACAGAGCCGCTAACGGGATGCCACAGTGCTATATGGCGATATGTGCGAACTCACTTAGCTTCAGTGAGCCGCAAAGTAAAACGCTAGGGCGCTGTCTAGCGTCGAGAGCGAACCCTGTTACGTCACAGAGCCGCTGAGAACAAACGCCGTGTCCTGTCAGGCTCTCAGGCACACGGTTAATTGCTAAGCGAGCATAATACGTGGTCATGCGCTAATGTCCTCGCGGGAGTCACCCGCAATCTATGGCGTCTGAACGCCAGACCCTGAATACGGCAATCAAACTCCTCACCGGTTATGCCGGTAATCTAGGGCATCTAGGACACCGACCCTGACCAGCTAGCACACTAAACTCCTCACCGATTAAGTCGGTATTCTAGTGGCTTATTTCAGCCGGGTCCCTAACCACACACACGCATGACCACACTGACGCATAGCATACAATGGTTGATATTAGCGCATGGCGGCCCAGCCATGCTACCCTTTTATAGCAACAGCCACAGGACCTTCCAGGAACAAGGACCAATGAGAACCTGTTCAGAAGACTAGTAGTAACAGGGCCTTCCTGGCGGGCCAATAGGAGCCGCTGCAGTACCCGAGCACGTGACCCCTGATCTCCAATGAGAGATCTCACTCTGGGCACGCTCAGAAGGGAAAATGCAGGACTTTATCCCAAAGACGTCTGCTCCAGAACTGGCTACAATAGCAGATCCAGGAAAGGCAGCAGCAAGTCACTGCCCAGTAGTGGAGTGGGCAAGACGCCTGGAACGACGTCTCTGCTGAGCAGGCTCCACTGCGGCCGGAGACAAATGGGAGATCGCAGCGGCACTGGTTCGAGACTCCCCTTGTGCAGGAGCGGGAACTCGAACCCTAACACATAATTTGGCCATCTTATGCGCTAAGACTTCTCAATTTTTCATATTTCTAAGGTAATGATGTAATTCATTTTTCATATTTTTCATATTTCGTGTTTGCAAGCTATAGCGCTACAGTGTGCTACCTTTTTTTCTTGTATGTATATGAGTTGGTGACTCTAGGTTTAGAACCTGTTCACACTGAATCTATGTTTGGATGTGCCGATCAGTTTTTTGATATGTATTCATTTACCTTCTACCTGAGCACTCCACCTGGTGGTCACAGGCTTTTTAATTACAACAGGTTCATCACCCCTCCACAGAGATGTAGAGTTTAGTCTGAAGAGAGGATTCATATGTTCCCATGCAGACAGACTTTTCTAAGCGAGGATAGGCATTAGTTAGGACCTGATATACGAGAAGAGCCTTGACGTGGCTATCAGGCTCACATAATTTGGCCATCTTATGCGCTAAGACTTCTCAATTTTTCATATTTCTAAGGTAATGATGCAATTCATTTTTCATATTTTTCATATTTCGTGTTTGCAAGCTATAGCGCTACAGTGTGCTACCTTTTTTTCTTGTATGTATATGAGTTGGTGACTCTAGGTTTAGCACCTGTTCACACTGAATCTATGTTTGGATGTGCCGATCAGTTTTTTGATATGTATTCATTTACCTTCTACCTGAGCACTCCACCTGGTGGTCACAGGCTTTTTAATTACAACAGGTTCATCACCCCTCCACAGAGATGTAGATTTTAGTCTGAAGAGAGGATTCATATGTTCCCATGCAGACAGACTTTTCTAAGCGAGGATAGGCATTAGTTAGGACCTGATATACGAGAAGAGCCTTGACGTGGCTATCAGGCTCACATAATTTGGCCATCTTATGCGCTAAGACTTCTCAATTTTTCATATTTCTAAGGTAATGATGCAATTCATTTTTCATATTTTTCATATTTTGTGTTTGCAAGCTATAGCGCTACAGTGTGCTACCTTTTTTTCTTGTATGTATATGAGTTGGTGACTCTAGGTTTAGCACCTGTTCACACTGAATCTATGTTTGGATGTGCCGATCAGTTTTTTGATATGTATTCATTTACCTTCTACCTGAGCACTCCACCTGGTGGTCACAGGCTTTTTAATTACAACAGGTTCATCACCCCTCCACAGAGATGTAGATTTTAGTCTGAAGAGAGGATTCATATGTTCCCATGCAGACAGACTTTTCTAAGCGAGGATAGGCATTAGTTAGGACCTGATATACGAGAAGAGCCTTGACGTGGCTATCAGGCTCACATAATTTGGCCATCTTATGCGCTAAGACTTCTCAATTTTTCATATTTCTAAGGTAATGATGCAATTCATTTTTCATATTTTTCATATTTCGTGTTTGCAAGCTATAGCGCTACAGTGTGCTACCTTTTTTTCTTGTATGTATATGAGTTGGTGACTCTAGGTTTAGCACCTGTTCACACTGAATCTATGTTTGGATGTGCCGATCAGTTTTTTGATATCTATATAATCTGCATGACATTATCGTGCTGGGTTTCCCTTGGTTGCAGTCTCATAATCCTGTTTTGGATTGGAAGTCTGTGTCTGTGGCCAATTGGGGCTGCCAATGTGTTAATACCAACACTCCTGTTTTTTCTGCCTCCCCCAGGCTCAGGATGTTCCTGACTTTTTGTTTGATTTTTCTGATGTGTTTAGCGAAAGTAAATCTGCATCCTTGCCTCCCCATAGGAGCTATGACTGTGCTATTGAATTAGTGCCGGGTAGTAAATTCCCTAAAGGTCGCCTTTTTAACTTGTCTGTACCTGAACATGACGCTATGCGGTCTTATATCAAGGAATCTTTGGAGAAGGGTCATATCAGACCATCCTCTTCACCCTTAGGTGCAGGTTTTTTCTTTGTGGCCAAAAAAGATGGTTCATTAAGGCCGTGTATTGATTATCGTCTCTTGAACAATATTACTGTGAAATATCAATACCCGTTACCCTTGATTTCTGACCTGTTTTCCAGGGTGAAAAACGCTACTTGGTTTACCAAGCTTGACCTCAGGGGGCGTATACCCTTATTCGCATTAAGCACGGGGATGAATGGAAGACGGCATTCAATACCCCTGAAGGGCATTTTGAGTACCTAGTGATGCCCTTTGGGCTCACTAATGCTCCTTCCGTCTTCCAGTCCTTCATGAATGACATTTTCAGGGATTTTGTGGACAAATTTCTGATTGTTTATTTGGATGATATCTTGATTTTTCTAATGACTGGGACTCTCATGTGAAACATGTTCGAACTGTGTTCCAGATTGTGAGAGAGAATGCTCTGTATGTGAAGGGATCAAAGTGTCTTTTTGGCGTACAGAGGATCTCATTTCTGGGATTCATTTTGTCCCCATCTGTTATTGAAATGGACCCGGTCAAGGTTCAAGCCATCTGTGATTGGGTCCAACCTACTTCATTAAAGGCTCTTCAGAGATTTTTGGGTTTTGCCAATTTTTATCGTAAATTTATTGGTAATTTCTCGGTTATTGTTAAACCATTAACTGATTTGACCAGAAAGGGTTCTGATGTGGTGAATTGGCCTCCTGAGGCAGTCTCTGCATTTCAGGAACTTAAGCAGAGATTCACTTCTGCTCCTGTTCTACGGCAGCCTGATGTTTCTCTGCCATTTCAGGTGGAGGTTGATGCCTCTGAAATTGGGGCAGGTGCCGTTTTGTCCCAAAAAGATCCAGAGACCTCTAAAAGTAACCCTTGTGCCTTTTTCTCTCGAAAATTTTCTCCTACTGAACGTAATTATGACGTGGGTAATCGGGAGTTATTGGCCATGAAGTGGGCTTTTGAAGAGTGGAGACATTGGCTGGAGGGAGCCAAACATCAGGTGGTGGTCCTTACGGACCATAAGAATCTGGTCTATCTGGAATCTGCCAAGCGACTCAATCCTAGACAGGCCAGGTGGGCCTTGTTTTTCACACGTTTTAATTTTGTGGTTTCCTTTCTTCCTGGCACTAAGAATGTTAAGGCGGATGCCCTCTCGAGGAGTTTCCTTGCGGACTCTCCTGAGTTATCTGATCCTTCTGTTATTTTGAAAGAGGGTGTAGTTCTTTCCGCCATCTCGCCCAATTTGAGACTTGCTCTGGAGGGGTGTCAGGAGGATAGACCGAGCGCTGCCCTGTTGGAAAATTGTTTGTCCCGGACCAATGGAAAAAGAGTATGATATCTGAGATTCATTGTTCCGCATTGGCTGGGCATCCCGGAATTTTTGGTACCAGAGACTTGGTTAGTCGGTCCTTTTGGTGGCCTACCTTGTCTCGTGATGTCAGGGAATTTGTGCAGTCCTGCGGGACTTGCTCTCGCTCCAAGCCTTGCTCTCGCTCTAGTGGTTTGTTGATGCCATTGCCTGTGCCCAAGAGACCATGGACCCATATCTCTATGGATTTCATTTCCGATCTTCCTGTTTCTCAGAGAATGACCACCATCTGGGTAATTTGTGATAGGTTTTCCAAAATGATACATGTTGTGCCATTACCTAAGTTGCCTTCCTCCTCTGAATTGGTGCCGTTGTTCCTTCAGCACGTGGTTCGTTTACACGGCATTCCTGAGAACATTGTGTCTGACAGAGGAGTCCAGTTTGTTTCCAAATTTTGGAGGACTTTTTGTTCTAAACTGGGTGTTCAATTGTCTTTCTCCTCGGCATTTCATCCTCAGACCAATGGTCAAACTGAGAGAACAAACCAGACATTGGAGACTTATCTTAGATGCTTTGTGTCTGCTGATCAGGATGACTGGGTCTCTTTTTTGCCTTTGGCTGAGTTTGCTCTTAATAATAGGGCTAGCTCTGCCACTTTGATGTCTCCGTTTTTCTGTAATTCTGGGTTTCACCCTCGATTTTCTTCAGGACAGACGGAAGCTTCTGTCTGTCCAGGTGTTGACTCTGTTGTGGAGCGTATGCAACAGATTTGGGACCAGGTAGTGGAGAGGTTGTCCCTCTCTCAGGAGAAGGCCCAGCGGTTTGCTAACCGGCATAGGACTGATGGTCCTCGGTTTAAAGTGGGGGACTTGGTCTGGTTGTCCTCAAAGAATATTCCTATGAGAGTAGCATCTCCTAAATTTAAGCCTAGGTTCATTGGACCTTATAAGATCATGGAGATTATTAATCCTGTTTCTTTTCGTTTGCTTCTTCCAGGGACATTTAAGATCCATAACGTGTTCCACAAGTCCTTGTTGAAGAGGTTTGTTGAGCCAGTGGTTCCTGCTGCTGTGCCTCCTGACCCTGTTTTGGTTGAGGGCAATCTGGAGTATGTGGTTGAGAAAATATTGGATTCTCGTTTTTCTAGACGGAAACTCCAGTATTTGGTTAAATGGAGAGGTTATGGTCAGGAAGACAATTCTTGGGTGTTTGCTTCGGACATCCATGCTAGGAGACTTATCCGTGCGTATCATAGAACTCATCCTGACCGACCTGGTTGCTCAAATGAGGGTTCGGTGACCCCTCCTCAAGGGGGGGGGTACTGTTGTGAATGGGTTTGAGATGAGTTCTGAGCAGAGGCTCCCTCTGGTGGTTACAAGCGGTACTAGTGAAGATTGTGAGGACTGGGAATCAGGTGTTACTGACTGGTCTTATATAAGGGAGTCATTTTCCCATCAGGGTTGCCGGTGATCAATTGTTCTGGTCTGAATCCTTCATTCCAGTTTCCCTTGTAGCCTGCTGTGTCGTGTCTGCATCTCCTGCTACCAGATAAGATTTTTTCTTCTTTTGTGTTATTGCTATATTTTTGCATTTTGTCTTGCACTTCTTTGGGGGCCTTCTGGGTCCCCTCCGGGGGCTTCTGCCTTCTCAGTTTAGTTCAGCCACTGAGTTTTGTTCTTTTGCTTTTTCCAGTTTTTTCAGTGGCTGCTGTTTTGATTTTGTTACACCAGAGAGCTAATTTAGGTGGTAGAGGTCGTGTGATCTCAGGTGATTTTGAAATTAGTAGAGTTGGTGTTTTTCAGGGTTTTCTGGGATTGCAGTAAGTACCCTTCCTGTCCTTTTCTTTTTAGATAGTTTGGGCCCCAGCGTTTGCTCATTCTATTTTCTTTCTGTGTCAGTATTTCCTCTTGTCTAACCGCCATTACATGTTTGGGGGCTTTCTATTATCTTTGGGGTTCTGCTCCGGGGCAGATAGCTTTCCTATTTCTATCTTTAGGTGTAGTTAGTTTCTCAGGCTGTGACGAGGCGTCTAGGACCAACGTAGGAACGCTCCACGGCTGCCTCTAGTTGTGGTGGTTAGTCAGGGTACTGCAATCCCATAGATTCCAACTGCTCTGGTGTATTGCCTTTTTTTTTACCTGCACTCCTCAGCTACCGAAACATAACACTCTGGCTCTGTGCGACTCAACTTGGGCGTCACGAACAGGATTCTGTAGCTCGCTATAAGCGAGTCCTGTGTGCCTGAATTGAACTGGTTTTGTGCTTGAGAATTGCTAAAATCATCAGAGAATGTATTTGCCATTTTTCCGCCATATCTGCGTCACGACGAGGCACTGGTGAAGAAGAAGGGCGTGCTCTTCGTGGGTGTACACTCACTCAGTGGCGCGAAAACGATGGCCGACCACTCTAAATGGTACTGCAATGTAAGATCGTGCCCCACAGCTCTTGAGTTCCGCCTCCTCATCCTCCTCAGTGTGCGGAAACTAACACGAAGGTCCCGCCTCACTACAAAAGAGGGGCCCTCTCCAGATGCTAATGACACATGTGACTTGGCAGAGATGGCTAATGGACATGAGCAGAAGTGTTAAGGGATGGAGCAGTCAGAGCTCTCCCCCCACGGAAGCGACCCGATCGCCACGGAACCACCGTTGGGCACCCGGCCTGGAAACCCTCCTACGCTGCAAGAAGCGGAGGATACCCTAAGAGGCCTGGCCCGGCACTGGGAGGAGGTCGCCAGGATGGAAGCCAGCTGGCGTGCCTAAAACTAAACTTGGAGCGGCGCCAATCCCTCTTACCTGAAGTGTCTGTACCGGAAGGTGAGGCACCCGTTCTAGTAGAGGAGTCCGTGCGGGCATCCCAGCCCTTGCAATGTGATCCGGTTGACGTTGTCGCAGTGGAGGCACCCGTTCCTGCAAAAAACGCTGCACCGGCAGCACCCCAGATCCCGCTGTCTGCCCCCGTCGCTGAGACAGAAGAAGCGACACCCGTCCTCATGGAGGAGGCCGCGCAGGCACCAGAGGTCTACCTGTCTGTACCGGAGCCCCGACTGTCATCTGTTCCAGAGCTGACTGCTTCCTCCGCAGGTGAGCGCCGCCAGGACTGTCGGGCGCCAGGAGAGCTGCTGCAAACCGGACATCGTAAGCTGCAGTTTGATGGTGGAGACATGGAGATGCTGGTGGAGGAGAATTACAACCGGCGTCAGGAGGAAGAGTGGAGACGTCGGGAGAGAGAAGCCGAGCGACAAAGGGAGCAGCGCGAATCCCAGAAGCTTCGCCAACGTCACATCGAGAAGGACCGGGCAGATAAGGACCGGATGAGAAAAGATAAAAGTACGGTGAGGGAGCCGCGGCGTAAGGGTGCAGTACGGAGCTTTAAATTGAAAGCTGGTTGGGGCTTCATCCAGGAGCCTGGACTTTATTTAGAAGTGTTTGTGACCCGGCGGGACGTGGAAGGACACCCGGGGAGGGACCTGTTGCCAGGAGACTTGGTAACTTACACCCGACACTGGGGTTACAATGGATGGTATGCCCTAAATGTCACCAGGTGCGACCCCTGGTCCCCAGAGTGTCAGGAACCTGTGAGACCCTCGGAGCCTTCAGCCTCCCACATCCAGGCCTCTGCACAAGTGCCCACCCCACGCCGTAAATCTCCCCAGCCTCCCTCAGTGGTCTCCTCAGCAGCCCCAGCTATGGACATGATAATGATAGCTGGCCCGTACCTGGCGCCTGTTAGGCCCCCTGGGGTTTGTTCAGTCCGGGACATAGGGTTCCAGACCCGGAGGGAGATGAAAGAGGTGGCCACACAGACACAGATAGCGGGTCACGACTTGACTGTACAGGCCACACAACGTCATCAGGTCCTGGTGGTCCTTGGTGTCTCGGATGTTTGGCAAGCATCAGAAGAGTACCAGGTGGTACCTGGAACACCCCTGCCAAAGAATTATAAATAACCCGGACAGGGTCCCTGTATGTAAATAGTTAAATTGTTGATGTACCCGGACGGGTGAATGTTCATAAAAAAGTTTTTTAATTTAATAAAAAAAACAACACAGTTTTCATTACTTTTATTACAGTCTCATCCTGCGACGCCATTGATCTCCTGTAAAAAAATGAAAAAAAACCCAGCAGTATACCACCTGTCCGACGCAGTCCATAGTAACGAGTGTCCCACGACGATCCAGCTCTGCTACATCAGAATGACATCAGAGGCAGGCAAGCAGGCAGAGCCTGTCATCCCGGCGCAGCACAGCTGATTACCTTCTTCCCGGCGGTGACGTCATCGGACTGGTTTACGGCCGGGATTACCCTGCAGTCACTGCAGTTATCGCGAAAAACTGCATGTGACCGCCACGGAGAAGATAATGGCGGCCATCAAGCAGTCCAGGACGTGACCGCCGGAGATCTTCTGCCAGGTAAGTGCCGCTGACTCCTGACAGACCCGACCGACGGACACTCACAGTGACAGTGACAAATCCGATTCCGGTATCCGATATGACGAAAATATCGGTACTCGGAATCGAAAGCCCGATACAGCTAATATCGGCCGATACCCGATATTTGCAGTATCGTATCGCTCAACACTAATAGCAAGAAGTTTAAGAAGAAGAGAAAGAAGGTGAAGATGAATAATAATTTGATGAAAAAGATGATGCTGCTGAAGATTATGAAGGAGAAAGTGTGTCAAAAGTTAAAAAGGTGAAGAGCATGGAAGTTGTGAAATATACATATTTGCCAAAATAGAAAAAACGTTAACAACATTGTCAATTTCTTCGTCAATCCGAACATCTTTAAAAAAAAAAATATTTATGCTATTCCATTTGATTGGGTTAAACATCTATGCCTTTAATGTCTCCTCAATCTCTCCCAATACATTCTACATTACTCTTTGTTGTTTTCCTTCATGTACAATTAACCTACAAGGCAAGAATGTGTTTTTTTTAATTCCGATATTTTGTTCCCATAGACTTACATTGGATTTCCGGTATCGGTATCGGGTATCGCCGATACTTTTTGGGTATCGGCGATACCCATTACGATCCGATGCTTATTGATATCGGAAAGTATCGCTCAACTCTAGTGACAACAAAATTAAACCTGGTAAAAAACAACGACCACCTAGCTTGTCTTGGATTCAGACGTTTTGCGGACTCCAGATATAGCAGGTTCTTGTGATCGGTGATGACGGTGACCGGATGAACTGCCCCCTCCAAAAAATGGCGCCACTCCTCAAAAGCTAACTTAATGGCCAAGAGTTCCCTATTGCCGACATCGTAATTCCTCTCAGCGAACGACAATTTTTTAGAGAAAAAGGCGCACGGATGCCACTTACCAGGGGACGAACCTTGTGACAATACTGCTCCCACCCCTACCTCGGAAGCGTCTACCTCTACAATGAACGGCTGTGACGCATCAGGTTGAATGAGTATGGGTGCCGAGGCAAAACATTTTTTCAAGGAGGAGAATGCTTGACAAGCCTTGTCAGACCACCTAGAAAAATCCGTCCCCTTTTTTGTCATGTCTGTGAGAGGTTTAACCATGGATGAGAAATTACGAATAAATTTCTGGTAATAATTAGCAAACCCCAGGAAACGTTGTAGAGCCTTAAGATTCTCTGGCAGATCCCACTCAAGAACTGCCCGCACTTTCCCAGGGTCCATACGAAAACCGGACGCTGAAACCAGGAAGCCTAAAAACTGGAGTTCCTGTACGGCGAACACACACTTTTCCCATTTGGCGTACAGTTTATTATCCCGCAAGATCTGTAACACCTGCCTAACATACTCCTGATGAGACACAAGATCCGGCGAGTAAATCAAGATATCATCCAGATATATGACCACAAACTGTCCCACCAGGCGGCGAAAAATGTCATTTACAAAGTGTTGGAACACCGCCGGGGCATTAGTCAGACCGAATGGCATGACAAGGTTCTCATAATGCCCCTCCGAAGTGTTAAACGCCGTCTTCCACTCATCCCCCTCCTTCATCCTAATCAGATTGTACGCCCCCCTGAGATCCAGCTTAGCGCCCACCATTTGGCACCCACGATCTGATTGAAGAGATCGGGAATAATTGGGAGCGGATACGGATCTCGGACCGTAATCCGATTAAGTTCACGGAAATCCAGGCAAGGGCGTAGGCCTCCATCTTTCTTCTTCACAAAGAAGAACCCCGCGGCCACCGGGGAAGATGAAGGTCTAACATGCCCCTTAGCCAGACTTTCAGAAATATAATCCTTCATGGCCTGCCTCTCAGGACCAGATAGGTTATACAACCTAGATTTAGGTAACTTGGCCTCAGGGAGCAGTTTTACAGAACAGTCATACACGCGATGAGGAGGTAGTTCCTGACACCCTTTCTCCGAGAATACATCCTCAAAGTCCGCCAGAAATGGAGGTAAGACCCTAGGAGTGACCGCACCGATGACCGTATTCATGCAGTTTTTATTACAGAATTCACTCCATTGGCTTATCTCTCTGGATTGCCAATTAATAAATGGGTTATGCTTAGTTAACCAAGGAAGGCCCAACACTATAGGAGTGGGAAGACCCTCCAACACATAACAAGACAACAGTTCTTTATGCATCGCCCCCACTTGAAGTTTTACGTTATGCACCGCTTGCAAAAAACTTCCCTGACCGAGAGGCCTGGCGTCGATCGAGAATATGGGGATGGGTTTAGCCAACACACTCAATCGCATACCTTGAACCCGGGCAAACCGAGCGTCCACCAGATTAGCCCCGGCCCCACTATCCAGAAGAACAGATATCCTCTCAGTTCTCGTACCCACCACCACCTCCGCCGGTACGAGAAACTGAGACGAACCTAGGGATGAAATACCTACTCCCAGATTGCCGTCCACCACACAACCTGGGATCAACAGTTTTCCGACGACTCTTCACTCTGCAAAGGACGGGATGGACACCCCCCAATAGAATGTCCCATTCTCCCGCAGAAGAAACACCTTCCTGTCCTATGGCGCACCGCCGGTCCCCTCCCCCAAAATGATGTCCCTCCTAATTGCATAGGCTCCTCTGGACTGACCAGGGGAACCTCCATATAAGGGACCCTTGAAGAAGGTGGAGTCATCACAGGGGATGGAGTTACCCCGCACCTCTCCCGAAGCCGTCTGTCAATGCGAATAGCAAGGGCCATAGCGGCTTCCAGTGACGCGGGAGGGTCATACTGTGCCAACACATCCTTTAATTTGTCAGATAAACCTTGACAAAACTGGCTCCTAAGAGCCGGATCATTCCACTGGGTGTCCGTGGCCCACCTACAGAACTCCGAACAGAATTCCTCCGCCGGACGATCTCCCTGCTGGATCCTACGTAACTTAGATTCAGCAAGGGAGATCCGATCCGGGTCATCATATACGAGACACAGAGCAACAAAAAACCTATCCACTGACTGGAGAGCCGGGGAGCCCGGGGAAGAGAGAACGCCCATGATTGTGGGTCCCCTTGTAGGAGCGAGATGACAATTCCCACCCTTTGTTCTTCACTCCCCGATGACCGAGGCCACAGCCGAAAGTACAATTTACATGCCTCCCGGAAAACAAAAAACTTGTCCCGCCCCCCAGTGAACCTGTCAGGGAGAGCTACTTTAGGTTCTGGTCCGGCTTGCTCCAGGGGATACAAAACCTTGGACTTAACGTCCGCCAGCTCCATGGACAAACTCTGCAACTGCCGAGCTAGACTGGCAACTGGATCCATGATAGCTGGAGAGAATCTTTTTTCGGTCGGTGAAAATGTCACGCTGTCTCTGCGTACAGGAGGTCAGGGGCCTAAGCTGACCCTAAGCTGGGGCCCTGACTAATCCCTCTACCTGGAGGTACTGTTAAAGGTACAGAGGTCCAGGCCGCCAGCGTAACCCCAACCTCCTGAGGGAACACCCACGGGTAAGGAGATAAATGATAAAGCGAGGAAGGGAAAAAACCACACCAAGTACACTTCACTCCAAACTCCAAAATACCACAAGCCGCTCTGTATGTCTGCAAGGAATGCTTTCACCGACAACTTCCCTAACAGACCGGCAGGTATTTGAAGGAGTCCCACTACTGCAGCATTGACTGCAGCTGGGCGAGGCTGGGCCTCATCTAGCACAGAGAGAGAGAATTAACTCCCTCACTGACAAAAAACACAAAGCACCAAAAACTCAGCTGCGAGAAGTCAGGCTGTGTAATCGTGATGATCTTCGTGGTGACACACCCGTGACACCATCAGATCCCTACTGTGGCCTATATGGCAACAGCACACCCTACTTAATCTCCAAGCCATCTGCTTGGAGTTGCTAGTTATTGTAATTATTGAAATTGATTCCTGCATACATCTCTGGTGTTATATCTGCTGGTATTCTATCCCTGATTTTGACCCTGCTTGTTTTCTAACATTGTTTTGCCTTAATCACTCCTATCATTGACTCATGGCTTGTTTGACTTTTTATCAGCTGACTTTCTGGTACTTGACCCTATGTATTTCCATAACTATGGTGTAGTGAAACCTCCACCAGTGTTAGCTGGTGAGGAAAGAGAGGTCACACACTAAGCATAGCAACACTGAGCAACTACACAGGTGTCACAGGTAATGAGAGAATGGTAAGACAAATCGAGTCAGAAACGATCAGGAGCAGAAGTACCAGAAGTAGCAGCAATACACATAGTCAAAATACCAAGCCGAGGGTCAAAAGGCCAAACATGAGCGCGGGGTCAAAAAACGTGAGACGGAAAACGTGGTCGGGTACAAGCCGGAGAATCAAAAAACAGACAGAGAACGTAGCAGCAGAGACGGATACCAAGAGACAGGGTCAGAGATAAATCTGGGTCATACACGTGGATACAAGTCAAAGGCAGGAGGATCACCAAGGTACAAGGGTCAGAGGCTCTAAACTGGAAGCTTGAGCTATCACTAACACTGGTCAGCATTCAGTGACAGACTGAATTAGCCCAGCTAGCTCCAGAACAAGGCTGAGGAGATTAACTCCCGCATGACCAGTCCAGAGAGAGGACAGCAGAAAATAAACTCCGGACTGGACCATGGCAGTTGGATTCCCCATTGATTCTCTCCCTGCAGTTACTTACCAGGCTAGATTGACAACTCTTGCCTTACACTCACTCTTCCATCCAGGAGATATTCTGTGTATGCAACCCAGGAAAACCCATAATCGAGTACAGATCTCTGTATATGGGTTAAAGGTTGAAGGCTGAACCTGCTTGATGGAGTGGCTAATGTAAAGTATGTCTGAGGTTGCCTGTTTGAGCTGATGTAGTCAAACAGGCATTACAATACTATTTATTGTTATTATTATTCATTTTTAAAGCACCAATAATTTCATGGTTTCATGTAATGTATACACCAGTCTTGGTGTCTCTTATGTGATGTATATACAGCAATTTTGATGTATAAACAATAGTCTTAATCTCTCCTGTGTGATCTATATACAGTAGTCTTAGAGTATCCTAATAGATGTGTAAACAGTTGTCTTGGCGTCTCCTATGTGATGTATATACAGCAGTCTCAGTGTATCCTATGAGATATATGTACAGCAATCCCAGTGTCTCCTATGGGATGTGTACAGCAGTTTCAGTTTCTCTTATGTGATGTATAAACAGCAGCCTCAGTGTCTCCTTTGTGATACAAACAAGTTCCACAACCCTGAGTTAGAGTCTTAGAGTTGGTTCACTTTTAGTAAAGTGAATTTAAAGCATTCATCTTACAGACTAATTCTGTGTTTGGAATTGAGGGCGATAAATATAGAAAAATTATCCTATTCAAGTGATTATGAACTGAGTGGCAATACCTGGGAATGGCCATAAAACAGTGAATCTGATCTCCGATCTCAATCAAAGATGAAAATAGCTGATTATTGGAAGTACCAGGCTTCAGACCCCTTTAGTCTTATTTTACTGACACATTCTGAAGATAGGTTATTAAAAGTCTCTTTAATAATGATAATAATAATTATTTTTATTTGTATTCTTTTTATCATATTTTTATCAATCTGTATTATTCTTTTCTGTTACATCTCAAAACAAAAAAAAATAATTTCCATGTATTTACTGTAGCTAGTACATTGATATCCCCATTATGATGTGCAAGGTTTTTCTTTCTGATCCCTTTAGGAAGATCCAACTATTTTGATGAGTTGTTTGTCACACATGGTCAGTTCCACTGCCTGGATCCTCATGTACATGGGCAGAGATAGGAATCTGTATATCAGAAGCAGCTTCTTCTTACCACCCCAGTTTAGGTCAGGGGTGCTCAATTCCAGTCCTCAAGGGCCATCAACAGGGCATGTTTTCAGGATATAGTCACCTGTACAGGTGATGATTCCAACAAATTGTGCATGCTAAGGAAATTATGAAACCATGCACTCTTGGTGGCCCTTGAGGACTGGAGTCTGGAGTTGTGCACTCCTGGTTTAGTTGAACAGCCTAAGAAGGAATTCAAAGATAAGTTTTGGAGAAGTGAAAACGATCAGTCATGTTTTATCACTAATTTTCAAATACTTTGCTAGTCTATTCTAAGGTAATAGTCAGGAATAGTGTTGAGCATTCCGATACCGCAAGTATCGGGTATCGGCCGATATTCGCCGTATCGGAATTCCGATACTTTGTTCCGATACTTTTCCTATATCGTATACTGGAATCGGAAGTTCCCATAATTCTTTGAGAGGCAGTGTGATTTTGTTCAGCCAATGAGGATTCCTAAGAAGTGTGGGCACATCCTGTAATGCTGCGGTCATGTTAACTAATGGCATGGCTGTGATTGGCTGCTGAAATGATGTCAGAATGCACTATAAAAGGCGCCGCCGCCATTTTAGCTTCACTGTGCTGTGAATTCAGTTAGGGGCAGAACGCTGCTCTGCTGACTCTGAGGGACAGTTACAGATAGCGTTTTTGTGAATTGTTCTGTAGGCCGGCTATTTGAGAAACCGCTTTGTAAATCATCCTTTTTCCTTGCAGTGTTGTTTTCACAGCTCAGTGCAAGGTGTGTGTGTGAGTGCAGGTGACGCTGCAGTTTGCTCTGCATCCAACGCTGTTTGTAGTCATCTGCACGTGTCACTCACTGACTCTTTTTTTTTTATTTTGTGGAATTGGTGCTGCTCCAATCAATTGAAATTAACAGTGATCTATTAGTGTGACGCGCTTCCATCCGTATACAATACATTGGTTGCAAACACTATAGAAGTACACAAAGGAGCCTTTCACAGCTAGTGAACAGTTGTGTGCAGTGTTCACTGTAGTCTGTGAGGTTTTCATTTTTTGAGTGCAGATCACGCTCCAGTTAGTTCTTCAACCACTGCTGGTTGTAGTCTGCTGACCGTGTGTCACTGCCTCATCCTTGACATTTTTCTCTAATTGGTGCTGCTCCATTCTATTTCAAAAAACTCAAATCTATTAGTGTGACGCGCTTCCATCCGTATACAATACATTGCTTGCAAACACTATAGAAGTACACAAAGGGGCCTTTCACACCTAGTGAACAGTTGTGTGCAGTGTTCACTGTAGTCTGTGAGGTTTTCATTTTTTGAGTGCAGATCACGCTCCAGTTAGTTCTTCAACCACTGCTGGTTGTAGTCTGCTGACCGTGTGTCACTGCCTCATCCTTGACATTTTTCTCTAATTGGTGCTGCTCAATTCTATTTCAAAAAACTCAAATCTATTAGTGTGACGCGCTTCCATCCGTATACAATACATTGCTTGCAAACACTATAGAAGTACACAAAGGGGCCTTTCAAAGATAGTGAACAGTTCTGTGCAGTGTTCACAGTACTCTGAGGTTTATATTTTTTGAGTGCAGATCACGCTACAGTTACTTCTTCAACAACTGCTGGTTGTAGTCTGCTGAGCGTGTGTCCCTGCCTCATCCTTGACATTTGTCTGTAATTGGTGGTGCTCCATTCTATTTCAAATAACTCAAATCTATTAGTGTGACGCGCTTCCATCCGTATACAATACATTGCTTGCAAACACTATAGAAGTACACAAAGGGGCCTTTCAAAGATAGTGAACAGTTCTGTGCAGTGTTCACAGTACTCTGAGGTTTATATTTTTTGAGTGCAGATCACGCTACAGTTACTTCTTCAACCACTGCTGGTTGTAGTCTTCTGATCGTGTGTCACTGCCTCATCTTTGACATTTTTCTCTAATTGGTGCTGCTCCATTCTATTTCAAATAACTCAAATCTATTAGTGTGACGCGCTTCCATCCGTATACAATACATTGCTTGCAAACACTAGAAGTACACAAAGGGGCCTTTCAAAGATAGTGAACAGTTCTGTGCAGTGTTCACAGTAGTCTGAGGTTTATATTTTTTGAGTGCAGATCACACTACAGTTACTTCTTCAACCACTGCTGGTTGTAGTCTGCTGAGCGTGTGTCCCTGCCTCATCCTTGACATTTTTCTCTAATTGATGCTGCTCCATTCTATTTAAAAAAACTCAAATCTATTACTGTGACGTGCTTCCTTCCGTATACAATACATTGCTTGCAAACACTATAGAAGTACACAAAGGGGCCTTTCAAAGATAGTGAACAGTTCTGTGCAGTGTTCACAGTAGTTTAAGGTTTATATTTTTTGAGTGCAGATCACGCTACAGTAACTTCTTCAACCACTGCTGTTTGTAGTCTGCTGATCGTGTGTCACTGCCTCATCCTTGACATTTGTCTGTAATTGGTGGTGCTCCATTCTATTTCAAATAACTCAAATCTATTAGTGTGACGCGCTTCCATCCGTATACAATACATTGCTTGCAAACACTATAGAAGTACACAAAGGGGCCTTTCAAAGATAGTGAACAGTTCTGTGCAGTGTTCACAGTAGTTTAAGGTTTATATTTTTTGAGTGCAGATCACGCTACAGTAACTTCTTCAACCACTGCTGGTTGTAGTCTGCTGAGCGTGTGTCACTGCCTCATCCTTGACATTTTTCTCTAATTGGTGCTGCTCCATTCTATTTCAAAAACTCAAATCTATTAGTGTGACGCGCTTCCATCCGTATACAATACATTGCTTGCAAACACTATAGAAGTACACAAAGGGGCCTTTCAAAGATAGTGAACAGTTCTGTGCAGTGTTCACAGTAGTTTAAGGTTTATATTTTTTGAGTGCAGATCACGCTACAGTAACTTCTTCAACCACTGCTGTTTGTAGTCTGCTGATCGTGTGTCACTGCCTCATCCTTGACATTTGTCTGTAATTGGTGGTGCTCCATTCTATTTCAAATAACTCAAATCTATTAGTGTGACGCGCTTCCATCCGTATACAATACATTGCTTGCAAACACTATAGAAGTACACAAAGGGGCCTTTCAAGATAGTGAACAGTTCTGTGCAGTGTTCACAGTACTCTGAGGTTTATATTTTTTGAGTGCAGATCACGCTACAGTTACTTCTTCAACCACTGCTGGTTGTAGTCTGATGAGCGTGTGTCACTGCCTCATCCTTGACATTTTTCTCTAATTGGTGCTGCTCCATTCTATTTAAAAAACTCAAATCTATTACTGTGACGCGCTTCCTTCCGTATACAATACATTGCTTGCAAACACTATAGAAGTACACAAAGGGGCCTTTCAAAGATAGTGAACAGTTCTGTGCAGTGTTCACAGTAGTCTGAGGTTTATATTTTTGAGTGCAGATCACGCTACAGTTGCTTCTTCAACCACTGCTGGTTGTAGTCTGCTGATCGTGTGTCACTGCCTCATCCTTGACATTTGTCTGTAATTGGTGGTGCTCCATTCTATTTCAAATAACTCAAATCTATTAGTGTGACGCGCTTCCATCCGTATACAATACATTGCTTGCAAACACTATAGAAGTACACAAAGGGGCCTTTCACACCTAGTGAACATGGGTTGTTAAATTTGTAATTAAATATGTATTTTTTCAAATGACAGAAATATAAGTAATGTTGAAGAGGACTCGTCCTACATCCATTGTTTGCACAATATTACAGGTGTACATCACGTCCCTTAATCAACAATGGATTATTATATTTACTTGTATGCTTTTATTTAAAAGCCAAGAACACAGAAGGATAACCTTCGCACTGCAGCTGTTGTCAAAGTACAACCCACATTATGCACTTCCAACATTGCAGCATTTGAGGCATGATGTGAGTTGGATTTGTCAAAGTTATGGAGTGACAAGGTTCACCATCAGTACCCTATAGCATAAGTATGCTTTTGTGTTAGCATTTGTGTTAGACATGTGGATATCTGCAATAATATGTCACAATTATTTTGTTACAGATTTGTTACCAAGACTAATCATTTAATGGTTTTAAAGGTGACGTTTCACTTGTTTACAGCTTAGAAATAAGGGTGTAGCCTGATATCTATGTGTAGCACTAGCCACTTTAACATGTCATGTTTTTTTCAACATGTGTAGCTAGGTAGCAGTAATTTTTGCCGGACACACAGCAGGGGAACAGCAGGCGTTACTGAACCCCACAAACACATCATCGATTGTTTTGATCTGTGCATCCAACACTTCTGAGCCCAGGGTCAAGGAGGGTGTAGGCAGAGGCCTAGTATGAGATGTTTGAACTTTAATTTGAACTTTAATTTGGAGTTAGCAGCATTAATTTTTGCCAGACACACATAGGGGAACAGCAGGCGTTACTGAACCCCACTAACACTATAGCTTGTGTATTGGTCTGTGGACAAGACACTTCTGAGCAGCAACTGGCAGTGTTGTAGCCCAGGGAGTAGAGTTCAGGTGGTAGAAAGATGAACATAACAGGAGAGATGGATAACGTTGCCAACCAGTTATTTAATCGGAAACCGGACAGGCAAATTCAGGCGAGATCCATGCCTTGTTCATTTTCAGAAAAGTAAGCCGTTCTACATTATCGGAGGATAGTCGCATGCAACGGTCTGTTAGTACACCACCTGCAGCAGTAAAGACGCGCTCCGATAATACACTGGCAGCAGGGCAAGCCAGCACCTCCAATGCATACTGGCTAAGCTCTGGCCATGTATCCAGCTTAGAGACCCAAAACTTGAATGGGGAAGAGCCATCTGGGAGTACACTGAGAGGGCAAGACATGTAGTCTGTCACCATCTTACGGAAACGTTGCCTCCTGCTGACTGGAGCCGTCTCGGATGGTGTAGACATTGGTGGCGCTGCCACAAAACTTCGCCACATTTGGAACATACTGGTCTTGCCCTGTGCAGAGGCGCTGCTTGTGCTCCCTCTTGTTGCAGAGCTGTCTCCACTGCCTCGACGCACAGAGCTGCTTTGTAAAGCAGTAGCAGCAGCAGTGCTCTCGGCTGGAATGGAGAACATTCTGGATTGCACCAGTGTGTCTTGGTTCTCCCGCATTTTACGCTCCCGGTTCAACGGTGTGATGAGTCTTTGTAAGTTGTGCCGGTAGCGAGGGTCTAGGAGGGTGTACACCCAATAATCAGACGTGTTGAGAATGTGGGCGATGCGGCGGTCGTTTCTCAGGCACTGCAGTATGAAATCAACCATGTGCTGCAGACTCCCAACTGGCCAAGAAACGCTGTCCCCTGCAAGAGGCGTCATCTCTGCCTGCTCTGCATCACCCCACCCTCGCTCTACATACTGACTAGAGCGTTGTGTACCTCCTCTGGAGCGATGTCTTCCTCCTCCATTGACTCCTCCTCATCGTCCTCACAAAGTCCTTCAAACACATAAAAATTACAAAATTTAAAACATTTTATCATAATTCTGTAACATCAGTTTATGGAAACACAATAGCATTACAAAAGGATAGACAAAAACTGTACATTATGTGCTTTGTAAATACATTAAAAGTTTGCAATGGTTATGAAAATATAGACAGCGACTCTGGAGGTTCAATTGTTGATACAGCATGGTACTTTGAAAGTCCTCCAGCCCTTTGTGAGGAACCACGTTGCGCTGACTGTCCAGAAGGTGATGGAATTTGTGACTCCTCATCCTCCACCTCTTCCAAAACCTCATCCCTTAGTGCTTGCATTTTTTTTTTGAAGCAGGCAGATAAGGGGGACAGTCAGGCTGACTAGTGCATCATCTGCACTCGCCATCCGCGTTGACTCATCAAACGCACGCAAAACTGGCAGATGTCCTTCATAGAGTCCTTCGCCAGTCCTTACACTGGCTGCCCATTCATTATAGGATCCAATTCAAAGTACTGGTTCTCACCCACAAAGCTCTCCACAGTGCAGCACCCCCCTACATCTCCTCCCTCATTTCTATCTAACGGCCTAGCCAACTGCTGCGCTCTGCAAACGACCTTGGAATAACCTCTGCACTAATCCGTACCTCCCACTCCCGACTCCAAGACTTCTCCCACGCTGCGCCAATCCTCTGTAATGCTCTACCCCAAGAAATTAGGACTATCCGCAATTTGCATGGTTTCAGGCGCTCCCTCAAAACACATTTGTTCAGAGCGGCCTATCACATTCACTAATCAAAGTCATTCTATGTGTAAGTGTGTGTGTGTAGCCCATTCACTATCTCCATCCATCCCTCACTCCCTCAAAATGGCTGGACCATCATTGTAAAAAACCATTGTATATAAACACCTGTACTTTGTATCTCCCCCACCTCATTGTAGATTGTAAGCTCTCACGAGCAGGGGCGGCTTATATTGCTTTAATTATTGTATTGTTAACGTTGTTACTTATGACTTGTGTTCTGAAACTGTTAAACTGTAAAGCGCTGCGGAATATGTTGGCGCTATATAAATAAAGATTATTATTATTTATTATTATTATTATTAGAGAGGCCCACTCAGTAGTGGTGAAGTGTGAACGGCGCAAATTGCGAGTTGATTGCGCCTAATGCAGCTGATACTCCATTACTGCTGCCTGCTGCTCACACAACCGCTCCAACATATGTAACGAGGAATTCCACCTGGTGGGTACGTCACATATGATGCGATGTTCAGGAATGCGAAATCTGCGTTGCATACTGCAATGCGCAATGTGGCCATGCTGGAACGTCGCAAGTGAGCGCACTATAGGCGGACCTTGTGCAGCAGTGCATCAAGATCCGGATAGTCCCTCCAAAAACTCTGCACGACCAAGTTGAGCACATGTGCCAGACATGGTATGTGAGTGAGGTTGCCAAGGCCCAGAGCTGCCACCAGATTTCGGCCATTGTCACACACTACCAAGCCTGGCTGGAGATTCGCTGGCAAAAACCACACGTCGCTCTCCTGCTTGATGGCATTCCAGAGCTCCTGCGCTGTGTGGCTTCGATTCCCCATGGAAATTAATTTCAGGACGGCCTGTTGACGTTTGGCCACGGCTGTGCTCATATCGGTCGCAACAGGTAAGCGTTCACGGGTCCATGTGGAGGTAGACCGTGACGGCTCCTGCAGCGATGATTCTGAGGAACTGGAGTAGGAGGAGGAGTCAATGTGTACAGATTTGATTCCTGCAATCCTTGGAGTTGGCAGAACACGTACAGCGCCACTCGCAAGATCAGTACCCGGCTCCACAACATTGACCCAATGGGCAGTGAGGGAAAGGTATCATCCATGGCCATGGGTACTGGTCCACGCATCGGTGGTCAGGTGGACCTTGCTACTGACGGCGTTTAGTAGCGCATGTTTAATTTTTCCCTCAACATGCTTTTGCAGACCAGGAACGGCTTGCCTGCTGAAATGAAATCGGCTTGGCACATTGTATTGTGGGACTGCCAATGATATTAAGTTACGGAAACTGTCAGTCTCCACCAGCCTGAATGACAGCATTTCAAGGGACAGGAGTTTTGCAATGCCAGCATTCAGAGCCTGTGTTCGTGGATGGTTTGCCGAGTATGGCCGTCTTTTATCCCATGCCTGTGCTACCGATGGCTGTTTTGTGGCCTGGGAGTGTGAGGATGACAGGGAACTTGCTGCTGTGGGTGGAATAACACTTTGTCTCTTCTCTAGGCCTCTCACAGCTTTCAACCTCTGAGACACACAAGGATGGTAACACCCTTGACCTGGTCTTTGTCCGCCTCTGTTCAATCTCCCACCTAAATAACTCACCGCTTCCACTGTCTGACCACAACATTCTCTCCTTCACGCTCACAAATCCTCGACCACCACAGCGCACTCCTACCTACCACACATTCAGAAATCTACAAGCCATTAACCCTCAGACACTTTCAGACTCCCTACACTCATCGCTGTCCCCATCTCCTCTTTTTCTTGTCCTAATCTGGCTGTTCATCACTACAATGACACTCTTAGAAGCACCCTTGACCAAGTATCACCGCTCACCCTCAGAACTTCCAAACACACAGTAAAACAGCCCTGGCTCACATTACAAACTCGACTTCTTCAGCGATGCTCTAGGAGTGCTGAACGCCTTTGGAGAAAAACCCGCACACCAGAAGACTTCATCCACTTTAAATTCATGTTAAGAACTTATAATGCTGCCCTTCACCTCGCCAAACAGACCTACTTCACCACCCTGATCTCCTCACTAGCCAAAACCAAGAAACTTTTTTTTTTTTTCCAATATGTTTTATTGATTTTAAAAAGTATTACAGTAAATTTTAATCATACAAGTCATGAATAGTGTTGAGCGATACTGCTCGATATCTAAAAATATCGGATCGGAATGGTATCGCCGATACCACTAAATATCGTCGATATCCGATTCCGATACCGGAAGTCCCATGTAAGTCTATGGAAACCAAATATCGACATTAAAAAAACCATTCTTGCCTTGTTGGTTAACCCCTTCATGACCCAGCCTATTTTGACCTTAAAGACCTTGCCATTTTTTGCAATTCTGACCAGTGTCCCTTTATGAGGTAATAACTCAGGAACGCTTCAACGGATCCTAGCGATTCTGAGATTGTTTTTTCGTGACATATTGGGCTTCATGTTAGTGGTAAATTAAGGTCGATAATTTTTGCGTTTATTTGTGAAAAAAATGGAAATTTGGCGAAAATTCTGAAAATTTTGTAATTTTCAAATTTTTAATTTTTATTCTGTTAAACCAGAGAGTTATGTGGCACAAAATAGTTAATAAATAACATTTCCCACATGTCTACTTTACATCAGCACAATTTTGGGAACAACATTTTTTTTTTGTTAGGAAGTTATAAGGGTTAAAAGTTGACCAGCGATTTCTCCTTTTTACATCAAAATTTACAAAACCATTTTTTTTAGGGACCACCTCACATTTGAAGTCACTTTGAGGGGTCTATATGGCAGAAAATACCCAAAAGTGACACCTTTATAAAAACTGCACTCCTCAAGCTACTCAAAACTACATTCAAGAAGATTATTAACCCTTCAGGTGCTTCACAGGAACTAAAGCAACGTGGAAGGAAAAAATGGACATTTTAATTTTTCCAACAAAAATTTTCTTTTAGCATCAATTTTTTCTTTTTTACATGGGCATCAGGATAAAATGGATCCTAAAATTTGTTGGGCAATTTCTCCTGAGTACACAGATACCTCATATATGGTCATAAACCACTGTATGGGCGCACAGCAGGGCTCAGAAGGGAAGCAGCGCCATTTGACTTTTTGAATAGAAAATATGCTGGAATATTTAGCGGTTGCCATGTCACATTTGGAGAGTCCCTGTGTGCATAAACATTGGAGCTCCCCCCTAAGTGACCCCATTTTGGAAACTAGACCTCCTAAGGAACTTATCTAGATGCATAGTGATCACTTTGAACCCCAAGGTGCTTCACAAATTGATCTGTAAAAAAAATAAAGTACTTTTTTTTCACAAAAATTTTCTTTTAGCCTCAGTTTTTTTCATTTTCACATGGGCAACAGTATAAATTGGATCCTAAAATTTTTGGGCAAATTTCTCCTGAGTACACAGATACCTCATATGTGGTCATAAACCACTGTTTGGGCGCACAGCAGGGCTCAGAAGGGAAGGAGCGCCATTTGACTTTTTGAATAGAAAATATGCTGGAATATTTAGCGGTTGCCATGTCGCATTTGGAGAGTCCCTGTGTGCCTAAACATTGTAGCTCCCCCACAAGTGACCCCATTTTGGAAACTAGACCCCCTAAGGAACTTATCTAGATGCATAGTGAGCACTTTGAACCCCAGTTGCTTCACAAATTGATCCGTAAAAAAAAGAAAGTACTTTTTTTTCACAAAAATTTTCTTTTAGCCTCAGTTTTTTTCATTTTCACATGGGCAACAGTATAAATTGGATCCTAAAATTTGTTGGGCAATTTCTCCTGAGTACACAGATACCTCATATGTGGTCATAAACCACTGTTTGGGCGCACGGCAGGGCTCAGAAGGGAAGGAGCGCCATTTGACTTTTTGAATGGAAAATATGGAGCAATATTTAGCGGTTGCCATGTCGCATTTGGAGAGTCCCTGTGTGCCTAAACATTGGGCTCCCCCACAAGTGACCCCATTTTGGAAACTAGACCCCCTAAGGAACTTATCTAGATGCATAGTGAGCACTTTGAACCTCCAGGTGCTTCACAAATTGATCCGTAAAAAAAAGAAAGTACTTTTTTTTCACAAAAATTTTCTTTTAGCCTCAGTTTTTTTCATTTTCACATGGGCAACAGTATAAATTGGATCCTAAAATTTGTTGGGAAATTTCTCCTGAGTACATAGATACCTCATATGTGGTCATAAACCACTGTTTGGGCGCACGGCAGGGCTCAGAAGGGAAGGAGCGCCATTTGACTTTTTGAATAGAAAATATGCTGGAATATTTAGCGATTGCCATGTCGCATTTGGAGAGTCCCTGTGTGCCTAAACATTGGAGCTCCCCCACAAGTGACCCCATTTTGGAAACTAGACGCCCTAAGGAACTTATCTAGATGCATAGTGAGAACTTTGAACCCCCAGGTGCTTCACAGAAGTTTATAACGCAGAGCCGTGAAAATAAAAAATCATTTTTTTTCTCAAAAAATGATTTTTTAGCCCACTATTTTTTATTTTCACAATGGTTACAGGAAAAATTGGACCCCAAAAGTTGTTGTCCAGTTTGTCCTGAGTACGCTAGTACCCCATATGTGGGGGGGAACCACTGTTTGGGCACACGTCAGGGCTCGGAAGTATGTGGTGACGCTTTGAAATGCCGACTTGATGGAATGGTCTGCGGGCATCTTGTTACGTTTGCAGAGCCCCTGATGTGCCTAAACAGTAGAAACTCCCCACAAGTGACCCCATTTAGGAAACTAGACCCCGCAAAGAACTTATCTAGATGTGTGGTGAGCACTTTGAACCCCAAGGGCTACACAGAAGTTTATAACGCCCGGGCATGAAAATAAAAAAATCATATTTTTTTCCACAATCAGGATCTTTTAGTCCCCAATTTTTTTTATTTTCCCAAGGGTAACATGAGAAATTAGACCCCAAAAGTTGTTGTCCAATTTGTCCTGAGTATGCTGATATCCCATATGTGGGAGAAAACTACTGTATGGGCACACGTCGGGGCTCGGATGGGAAGTAGTGACGTTTTGAAATGCCCACTTGATGCAATGGTCTTCGGGCGTCATGTTACGTTTGCAGAGTCCCTGATGTGCCTAAACAGTAGAAACTCCCCACAAGTGACCCCATTTTGGAAACTAGATCCCCCAAGGAACTCCTATAGATGTGTGATAAGCACTTTGAATCTCCAAGTCCTTCACAGAAGTTTATAACGCAGAGCCGTGAAAATATAAAATCATTTTTTTTCCACAAAAATAATTTTTAGTCCCCAATTTTTTTTCCCAATGTTAACAGGAGAAATTAGAACCCCCAAAGTTGTTGTGCAATTTTTCCCGAGTACGCTGATACCTCATATGTGGGGATAAACCACTGTTTGGGCATACGTCGGGGCTTGGAATAAAGGGAGTACTGTTTGACTTTTTGAATGCAAAATTTGCAGGAATCAATGGTGGCGCCATGTCGCGTATGGAGACCCCCTGATGTGCCTAAATAGTGGAAACCCCTCAATTCTAACTCCAACACTAACCCCAACACACCCTAACCCCAACCCTAACCCCTACACACACCTAACCCTAATACAAACCCTAATCATAACCCTAACCCCAACACACCCCTAACCCTAATCCCAACTCTAACCATAAACCTAACTACAAGCCTAACCCTAATTCCAACCCTAACCCTAATTCCAACCCTAACTCAAATTCCAACCCTAACCGTAATTCTAACCTTAACCCTAATGCTAACCCTAACCCTAGTTCTAACCCTAAGGCTGGGTTCATATTGCGTTTTACCAGCCCGTTCAACACGTAGCGTTGACCGGCTGGTAACGGTATAGCATAACGCGATCGAGTTATGCTATACCCGCTAGCGCAGATGAATCAGCAGATAATCAGCCGCGGATCCGCAGCAAAATCAGTCGCGGATCAGCAACAAAATTCGCCGCGGATCAGCAGCAAAATCCGCCGCGGATCAGCAGCAAAATCCGCCGCGGATCAGCAGCGAAATCAGCCGTGGATCAGCGGCGAAATCCGCCGCGGATCAGCAGCGAATCCGCAGTGGATCAGCAGCGAAATCAGCTGCGGATCAGCAGCGAAATCAGCCGCGGATCAGCAGCGAAATCAGCCGCGGATCAGCAGCGAAATCAGCCGCGGATCAACAGCGAAATCCGCCGCGAATCAGCAGCGAAATCCGCCGCGGATCCGCAGCGAATCAGCAGCAAAATCAGTCGTGGATCAGCAGCAAAATCCGCCGCGGATCAGCAGCAAAATCCGCCGCGGATCCGCAGCGAAATCCGCAGCGGATCCGCAGCGAAATCCGCCGCGGATCCGCCGCGAATCAGCAGCAAAATCAGTTGCGGATCAGCACGAAATCCGCAGTGGATCAGCAGCGAAATCACGCGCGGATCAGCAGCGAAATCGCCGCGGATCAGCAGCGAAATCAGCCGCGGATCAGCAGCGAAATCAGCCGCGGATCAACAGCGAAATCCGCCGCGAATCAGCAGCGAAATCCGCCGCGGATCCGCAGCGAATCAGCAGCAAAATCAGTCGTGGATCAGCAGCAAAATCCGCCGCGGATCAGCAGCAAAATCCGCCGCGGATCCGCAGCGAAATCCGCAGCGGATCCGCAGCGAAATCCGCCGCGGATCCGCCGCGAATCAGCAGCAAAATCAGTTGCGGATCAGCAACGAAATCCGCCGCGTTATCAGCAGCGAAATCAGCCGTGGATCCGCAGCGAAAATCCGCCGCGGATCAGCAGTGAAATCCGCCGCGGATCAGCAGCGAAATCCGCCGCGGATCAGCAGCGAAATCCGCCGCGGATCCGCCGAATCAGCAGCAAAATCAGTGCGGATCAGCAGCGAAATCCGCCGCGGATCAGCAGCGAAATCAGCCGTGGATCCGCAGCGAAATCCGCCGCGGATCAGCAGCGAAATCAGCCGCGGATCCGCAGCGAAATCCGCCGCGGATCAGCAGCGAAATCCGCCGCGATCAGCAACGAAATCCGCCGCGGATCAGCTGCGAAATCCGCCGCGGATCAGCAGCGAAATCGCCGCGGATCAGCAGCGAAATCAGCCGCGGATCAGCAGCGAATCCGCCGCGGATCCTCAGCGAAATCCGCCGGGATCCGCAGCGAAATCCCCGCGGATCAGCAGCGAAATCAGCCGCGGATCCGCCGCGAAATCCGCCGCGGATCCGCGCGAAATCCGCCGCGGATCAGCGCGATATCCGCCGCGGATCCGCAGCAAAATCAGCTGCGGATCAGCAGCAAAATCCGCTAGGAAAAAAAATATATATTTTTTTTTTATTATTTGTCCCTACCTATGACGGGGGGGGGTTTCATTTACTTTTTTTTTATTTTGATCACTGTGACAGTTTATCACAGTGATCAAAATAAATTTTTTTACAATGGAGGGCGCACTGCGCATGCGCCGGCCGGCGGGCGCACTGCGCATGCGCCCGCCATTTTCCAAGATGGCGGCGCCCATGAAGAATCCCGGGCAGCCGCCGGGACGGATCCAGGGACATCGGTGGACCGGGAGAGGTGAGTAGGGGACGTCGGAAGGTGAGGGGGGGGGATCGGAAGGTGAGGGGGGGTGATCGCAGGAGCAGGGGAGCAGACAGCGACGGCGGTGACCGATCGCTGCCATCTTTCGATGGCGGCGGCCGATCACCGCCGTGACATGGTGTGGGGGGGGTCTGATCGCGGTCTCCAGCCATGGAGATGCTATTGCAGCATCGGCCATGGCTGGATTGTAATATTTCACCAGTTTCATTGGTGAAATATTACAAATCGCTCTGATTGGCAGTTTCACTTTTAACAGCCAATCAGAGCGATCGTGGCCACGTGGGGGTTAAGCCAACCCCCCTGTGGTGATGCAGTAAGGGTCCTGTTACTGCGGGTCGGGTGACCTTTCAGTGACCCCGGACCCCCGACCCGCAGTAACATGATTTATAGCATGACGCCTACGTCGGCGTCATGGGTCGGGATGGCACAGGTTTTCATGACGCCGACGTCGGCGTCATGGGTCGGGAAGGGGTTAATTGTACATGAAGGAAAACAACAAAGACTAATGTAGAATGTATTGGGGGAGGTTGAGGAGACAATAAAGGCATACATGTTTAACCCAATGCATTGGAATAGCATTAATATATTTTTTTTTGGAAATACGTTTGGATTGACTAACAAATTGACAATGTTGTTAACCTTTTTTCTATTTTGGCAAATATGTATGTTTCACAACTTCCATGCTCTTCACCTTTTTAACTTTTGCCAGTGCCACACTTTCTCCTTCATAATCTTCAGCAGCATCATCTTTCTCATCAAATTATTCTTCATCTTCACCTTCTTAATCTTCTTCTTAAACTTCTTGCTATTCATGTTTTTGTTTACATTACTCATATTGTTATTATTAAACTAATTAATCTTCTTCATATTCAAATTCTTCATCTTCTTCCTCTTCATCTTCTTCATCATATTCTTATTTGTGACAGAGATTCCTGTACTTGTAATCTGTAAAAGTATGAATTGTTCATCCTTCCGTTCTAGTAACAGCCGGACGTAGGAGCGCAGGATAACGGGAGGCTGGCATGACGCTGGGAGGCAGTGACAACAGGGACAGGGAAAAGGGGGGGGGTAAGGTGAGCCAGGAGGGGACTGGACGATTGGACGGTGACAAAGAGGACGTGACATAGGTAGAGGTGGGGTCAAAGGGGACAAAAAGGCACTGACCCAGGAGAGAAGCCTCTCTTTTCGGACCACCAGGACGGACAACAAGAAGACCACCAGCCTTTACAACACAGACAACAAAGGAAGACATCAGAAAGCATGTGTGCTGCTATGTTAGCACAGGTACCTTTTACACCGTATACTGCTGCAGTAACTGATCCTGTATATAGATATATATATATATATAGACATAGCATCATTATACCCGGGGAGATCTTTGTCCTCAGGGACTTCCATATGCTACCTCTTCATGCAGATCTTCCCCTGTGCGCCTGTAGCACTGCTGCAGACAGTGGTTCAGACATTGCAATATATGCATACACATATATATATATAGATATACATGATGCTGATATATTATGTACTGTGCTACATATAGCACACATTATAGAGAGGACACACGACATATAGCACACACTACGCAGAAAGCGCACAATGAGGACGTCACAAACCTGGGGCAACATGGGACAGCAAGATATCTCACCTTCGAGGGCAACATTACAGAAAACTCCGGACTACGACTCCCATCATCATCTCACAGAGGAGGAAGACAACAAGAAACATGTGCTGCTCCAGGGAGTATGAGATTCTGGGTATAAGGTCAGGGGGGTGTGAGCACATAGACCCGCCACACCATGTACTGCAGCAGTATCTGATCCTGTATACATATATATAGATGGGATAGATATATGGTTTTAGGATCATTCTTTATATCCGGGGAGATTGCTATATGTTACCTCCCGCCACAGATTTTCTCCTGTGTGCCTGTGGCATGGCGGCAGATGGGGGTACATATATATTAATATATATATAGATATACGATGCTGTTTTATCATGTACTGTATGGCGGGCAGGCTATGGGTTACTGCCTTATTATTAATAGCAGACATACATATACTGCTACATGATGTATAAATGGGTACTGCGATTTGGTGCACGGTGTAGTTATAGATGCGGGAACATAGTGCACGGGGTATTTAAGCATGCTGTAATTTGGGGCATGGCAGTCATTTATACATACCGCAATATAGTGCATAGCGGTTATGTATTTGTATTCCATGGAGAAGGTATAGGATTCTCCAATATGATGCAGGGCGTATAAATTTATACTGCAATTTAGTGGATATACTGATACCACATTACAGCGCATGGTGCTTATATAGATATGTTTGGAATAACTTCCCCAATATAACACAGATAATACTGTATTATCAGGGATGATGGATAGACGCTGCTGTATGATACACTGCAGACGGGTCACAAATATTACTGGGCAGAGATACATGGGGTATTATACTTATCCTATATAGAGGTCTTTCTTTGTATATTTATATATCATTCTATATCAATATTACTATCTATGAATATTGTTAGATATTATGTTATATCACAGACAATGGCCATAATACACGAGGGATACACATATGGCGGTGGGATTCATGGCAGACATATGGGTATTTCATTATCTAGATACTTCTGGATCATACATGGCCGAGTGGAGTACACGGCCAGTATATATATATACCTTTTCGTATAATACGTGTGGCGGATCTACAGTTATTTTGCATCATGCATTGCTGATACATCATATAATTCGGTATGGCGTAGGTTTATGTAGATCACAACATAACACCATTACTGATGAGATGCTGACTTAAAGTTTGAAAGAGCACAGATTCCCAGCCATGTTTCCCATACCCTTTGCACCAGGATGTATTCAGGGAGAAGGGGTGAGGGGTAAAGGATGAAATCACACATGGCTGCAGGGAGAGGAGGAGGGGCTGCAATGTGTGCACAGGCTGTAAAGTGGGATCATGGCTGCAGCTTGAGAGTCACACAACAAGGAGAGTAGCTATTACTCTCCTCCTAGGTAGGGCCGGTGTCGGCATCCTGCCCTGTGCTATATATATATATATATATGCTTAACATGCGGTGTATAGGGATTCTACCCATCCATACCAGTGCCACCAGACATATATTCACTTTACCTATATAGGTGGTACACCGGAGGGTAACTACACCTCGGTATATATATATGGCCGTATCCCGGCAGATATAGCATTCACCCTATATATGGTGCGCCTCCGGTGCTATAGCTGTACCTCAGTATTATGAGGGTGTACCCCGGTAGATATGGCAATTCTTCTATAGGCATGGCACTTCCTTATATATATATATATATATATACATATATATAGCCGTACCCCGGAATTATAGCAGTACCCCAGTATATGGGGGATTTCAGTTTATATGGACTTCTGTCTATGTGGCACTTCTTTTATATGTATAGTTGTACCCTGGAATTATAGCAGTACCCCAGTATATGGGGGGACTTCAAAATATATGGCACCTCCTCCATAAGTGTGTTGTACCCCGGAATCATAGCAGTAACCCAGTACATGGGTGGACTTCAGCATATATATGGCACTTCCTCTACATGTATAGTTGTACCCCAGAATTATAGCAGTACCCCAATATATGGGTGGACTGGGATAAATGACACTGCCTCTATAGAGATAGTTGGACCCTGGAAGTATAGCTGTACCCCAGGATATGGGGGGACTTCAGTATATATGGCATTTCCTCTATATGTGCAGTTGTACCCCAGAATGATGGCTGTACCCAGTATGGGGTGGACTTAAGTATATATATAGCACTTCCTCTAGTTGTATAGTTGTACCCTGGAATTATAGTGCTACACAGGAACATACACGATATATATATATAATATACTCCGGAAGCCCAGGAAATATGGCGGTACACCTCTTGGATCATTATAAGCCTTTATATGGGGCTATCCTATCCCTTGTATATATGGCAGCATTTAGTTTTATACTCTGCCCTGCTTGTTGGCTTCCCATACTGGTGCTACATTGTCATCACAGTACCTGAATAGGTATTAAGTATACCCACCACTCGCTTATCTACATTGCCTATGAGGGGGATAGGGCTGCTGGGAAGAGTTACCTGGGGCCTTATCCTACAGTATATGTAATCACATAATAGAAGGAATAAGATGGGTAAAAGGCGCGGTGTGTAATGGGTATAGTCAGTGCTGCAGCAAGAGGCAGAGCCATAATCACAAGTGCGGACATTACTGAAGGCAGGTAGGGCCACGGACACAGCTGTGCTGGCCATTAAGGAGGGCTAGCAGGGACACAAACACAACAGTGTCGGACATTATTGGGATGGACAGAGTAATGAGCAGTGTCTCCATCCTAGATGAATTCCCGTAATGTAAGTGATATGGTGGGTGAGGAATGAGTCAGTACAATAAACTGAAGAGCAGTATACCTAATCGGGGGCCTTCAGTCAGGGGAGCAACTAAAGGAGAAGTGATCCAGTGCATTACCACAAAGGGCAAGGTGCCTGTTCCCAGGGCCCTTCAACCAGGGGGAGCAACTAAAGGAAAAGTGATCCAATGCATTACCACAAAGGGCAATGGGCCTGTTCCCAGTCCCCTTCATCCAGGGAGAGCTAAGGGTAATGGACAGAAATACATTAACATGAAGGACGATATGCCCCGCTGATAGGACCCAGCAAGAGGGGTTAACGGGGAAGGTCATCAAGTGCAGGAAAACACGTAACAAAGGTTTAGTTCAATGACCATGTTCAGGTATTATGAAGGTTATTTAATAGTCGGTTATAAGGTTGAGGTTACTGCCCAGCTATTGTACATATGGGTGTTTATAAAACCAAAGCCTGGAAATGGGGGCTGGCCGCAATACGTGCAGCATGATAGTGCGGAGGCATGACACAAGTCATTACGTGGTGGAATCTAGTATCGGGAGTCAGAAACAAACCAAGGAGCAAAAAAGGGAAGAAGGTAATGTTAGGAAGGGTAAAGGATTCTATTATGTGCCCGTAACGATGTTTAAAAAAAATATATTATATATATATATATATAGACTCCAGTTATGTCACGAGGTCGAGTCCGTTTAACAAAACATCAGTTCATTAAGGTGTTTCGGGAGTGCTTGGAAGGAGCTGGCATGGAGCCGCACAGCGATGGAGGTCATTTTTCTCGCATCTGGGCGGCAACATAAGCAGCGGCTGGAGGTTAAAGTTCAGAAATTGTAATGAGTATCGGCTACGGAGTCACAACTGTACGGTCCTACGTCCAACTCACGGATGTGAGGGAGCTAATCTCTCAGGTAAATGAAAGGTTTCACTAACTTATGTTTGCTTTATTACAGGGCAGGATCCTCTGCCATATGGATTCCAGGCCATTCTTACGTTCACTGGGGGCGCTCGAGGAGACAGACTGACTGACATGGGGTTTCAAAAAGGAATGTGGCGTTAATTAAGAGGCCAGGGGTTAGGGGTTAACTTGGGGACGGTTAATTCACGAGTTTTAAGCGGCGGTTCTTCGCCTTGGAGCTCCTGATATACTTGTTTTGCATGTGGGGAGTATTGACCTTGGAGTCCGCCCTGAGAATCAACTAGTTTGCGATATTAATCGAGGCTTGGCGCAGCTGTGGGTTCGGTTCCCGTCTTGTAAAGTAGTGTGATCGGACATAGTTCCCAGAACATAAAAATCAACAAGGCAGTATCCAAATTCGTGGTGGAGAATGGGGGAGTGGCGATACGCCATGCGGGCTTTGACAATATAAACGATGACTTTTGGTGAGCGGACGGAGTACATTTGAACGGTGTGGGAACTGACCTGTGGTTGTTGGGAGTTGCGTAAAGGCATGGAGCAGGCCACAGCATTGCCGAAGGGTGGGGTCTCGAGCCCTTGAGGGGATCAAGGGCTCTCGGTGTGGCGTTGGTGGGTCCTCGAAGTTGGTAAAAGAAGGAGGATTGGGGGACTGGACTCGTTGGATACGGGGGTCCCCTTCATTTGGATGTTGAGGTGGTGGCGGTCTGGTGAGTTTTGGGGGTGATACCCGGCGATGGAACGCCGGGGTCACGGTAAATGGACATTTGGGTGATTCCCGGCGATGGAACGTTGGATTCACATTAACTGGATGGGTGATACCGGCGATGGAACGTCGGGTTCACAGCTGTATTACATTGGGCGATTCCGGCGATGGAACGCCGGGATCGCATGGAGCTAGAAGGCACCCCTTACCCGGTTCATGGTGCTCCTGAGTCAGTGGGCGGCTAGGAGTAAGGCTGGGGGGTAAATGGGGCAAGGCCGGTAGAAAAAGACCGCCAGACCTTCTATAACTTCGAGGACCTCACCAAGTGCTTGATTAACAATCAATTTAAATAAAAAGGCTGCTGTGGCCGTTATTACCCAAAATACGGTTGTCGCGTGTTTCTTGGCCAATAGCAAGGGAGGGAACGGGAGGTGAGGGTGACGGGGGGTGGGGGGGGTAAGTTGGGTCATAGGAATCAGCCTATCCAGTGTCAAGTAACAGCCGGACGTAGGAGCGCAGGATAACGGGAGGCTGGCATGACGCTGGGAGGCAGTGACAACAGGGACAGGGAAAAGGGGGGGGTAAGGTGAGCCAGGAGGGGACTGGACGATTGGACGGTGACAAAGAGGACGTGACATAGGTAGAGGTGGGGTCAAAGGGGACAAAAAGGCACTGACCAAGGAGAGAAGCCTCTCTTTTCGGGACCACCAGGACGGACAACAAGACCCACCCCCGAAAAAGGAGAGAAAATCGGGTCACGGCGGCGATTACGGAGGAGCTGTCATGTAAAAATGTTGTCAATTATGTTTTGATTTTACTATGCCAAAAAAAAAATATATATATATACATATATATATTATTACGAAAGAGAATTTAACTGCATTGGCCTCGTAAGCCCAGGGGAAGGGCAATCCGACAGTCGTGGTTCCCTGGAGGTTTCCACCACAAATACAAAAAAAAAAAAAAAAAAAAAAAAAAAGGGGGTTTTTCCTCTCCCCAGAACTGTCGGATAGCTCCTAGTGAGTAAAGGCCTCTGCTTCAATGGGTATGAATGTTGTTGAGGCGTTGGTGGGTCCTCGAAGTTGGTAAAAGAAGGAGGATTGGGGGACTGGACTCGTTGGATACGGGGGTCCCCTTCATTTGGATGTTGAGGTGGTGGCGGTCTGGTGAGTTTTGGGGGTGATACCCGGCGATGGAACGCCGGGGTCACGGTAAATGGACATTTGGGTGATTCCCGGCGATGGAACGTCAGATTCACATTAACTGGATGGGTGATACCCGGCGATGGAACGTCGGGTTCACAGCTGTATTACATTGGGCGATTCCCGGCGATGGAACGCCGAGATCGCATGGAGCTAGAAGGCCACCCCTTACCCCGGTTCATGGTGCTCCTGAGTCAGTGGGCGGCTAGGAGTAAGGCTGGGGGGTAAATGGGGCAAGGCCCGGTAGAAAAAGACCGCCAGACCTTCTATAACTTCGAGGACCTCACCAAGTGCTTGATTAACAATCAATTTAAATAAAAAGGCTGCTGTGGCCGTTATTACCCAAAATACGGTTGTCGCGTGTTTCTTGGCCAATAGCAAGGGAGGGAACGGGAGGTGAGGGTGACGGGGGGTGGGGGGGGTAAGTTGGGTCATAGGAATCAGCCTATCCAGTGTCAAGTAACAGCCGGACGTAGGAGCGCAGGATAACGGAGGCTGGCATGACGCTGGGAGGCAGTGACAACAGGGACAGGGAAAAGAGGGGGGGGTAAGGTGAGCCAGGAGGGGACTGGACGATTGGACGGTGACAAAGAGGACGTGACATAGGTAGAGGTGGGGTCAAAGGGGACAAAAAGGCACTGACCAAGGAGAGAAGCCTCTCTTTTCGGGACCACCAGGACGGACAACAAGACCCACCACCCACCCTGAAAAAGGAGAGAAAATCGGGTCACGGCGGCGATTACGGAGGAGCTGTCATGTAAAAATGTTGTCAATTATGTTTTGATTTTACTATGCCAAAAAAAAAAAAATATATATATACATATATATATTATTACGAAAGAGAATTTAACTGCATTGGCCTCGTAAGCCCAGGGGAAGGGCAATCCGACAGTCGTGGTTCCCTGGAGGTTTCCACCACAAATACAAAAAAAATAAATAAATAAATAAATAAAAAATGGGGGTTTTTCCTCTCCCCAGAACTGTCGGATAGCTCCTAGTGAGTAAAGGCCTCTGCTTCAATGGGTATGAATGTTGTTGAGGCGTTGGTGGGTCCTCGAAGTTGGTAAAAGAAGGAGGATTGGGGGACTGGACTCGTTGGATACGGGGGTCCCCTTCATTTGGATGTTGAGGTGGTGGCGGTCTGGTGAGTTTTGGGGGTGATACCCGGCGATGGAACGCCGGGGTCACGGTAAATGGACATTTGGGTGATTCCCGGCGATGGAACGTCGGATTCACATTAACTGGATGGGTGATACCCGGCGATGGAACGTCGGGTTCACAGCTGTATTACATTGGGCGATTCCCGGCGATGGAACGCCGGGATCGCATGGAGCTAGAAGGCCACCCCTTACCCCGGTTCATGGTGCTCCTGAGTCAGTGGGCGGCTAGGAGTAAGGCTGGGGGGTAAATGGGGCAAGGCCCGGTAGAAAAAGACCGCTAGACCTTCTATAACTTCGAGGACCTCACCAAGTGCTTGATTAACAATCAATTTAAATAAAAAGGCTGCTGTGGCCGTTATTACCCAAAATACGGTTGTCGCGTGTTTCTTGGCCAATAGCAAGGGAGGGAACGGGAGGTGAGGGTGACGGGGGGTGGGGGGGGGTAAGTTGGGTCATAGGAATCAGCCTATCCAGTGTCATGCTGTCACAAAAGATTTAAATTACAACAGTATTTGTCCGTGTTCAGTTTAGCCTGCAGCAGCAGGCATTTTCCAGGGGCACCACGAGGAGGAACGGACTCAGCCCCATACACTGCTTAGTCTTCTTCTGCTTAGAATTTAGAGCATATATTTTGCTCTTCATTTTGGTCTTATACTTCATGTTCTTCTGCTTTTTGATCTTCTGCTTATTGTTCTTCTGTCTCTTGTTCTGTATCTTGTAGTTTGTCTTAACCTTCTTTGTCCTGTTGGTGATCTTCTTCTGAGTAATCTTTTATTTTTTCTTTGTGATGGTGTTCAGGCTGGTTGGCTTCATGATCATCGTCCTTGTTGTCGTCATCTTCTTCTGGGTGGTCTTTAAGGTCGTCTAATTTCCGAGAACCAGCTGATGTTACTGGAACCCTGACGGGTATCAGATGGAGCAAGAGACAATGGAAGTAACGAGGACCAGCTGACTGTGCTGGAACCCGGAGGGGCAGCAGAAGGAAAAGAGGCAATGTCACAACCGAGTACCAGCTGACGTTACTGTGACACGGTTACTAAGCAGGAGGTACCTGTGCTCCAAAGCACTACCAAGGACCAGCAGACGTTGGTGGAACTCGGATACGGAGATGGAGGCACCTAGGCCAAAGGCACTGGGGAGAACCAGTTGACGGTACTGGACCCCGGACGGGTAGCAGAAGGAAAAGAGGCAATGTCACAACCGAGTACCAGCTGATGTTACTGTGACACGGTTACTAAGCAGGAGGTACCTGTGCTCCAAAGCACTACCAAGGACCAGCAGACGTTGGTGGAACTCGGATACGGAGATGGAGGCACCTAGGCCAAAGGCACTGGGGAGAACCAGTTGACGGTACTGGACCCCGGACGGGTAGCAGAACGCACCCATGAAAATGTAAGTTGACAGGACGCAAGCCGTCCGCAGTTACCGAATCACACAATCCTACAGTGGGTGATTGTCCTATTGTCACAATGGAAACAGCCTTTATTTACATATCCCACAGCACACATAGGAATCACCTAAACTGCAGGCACCATAGAGTCGGCTAACCCGAATGCAACACGACAGCACAACTTATTGGAGGATAATTGACGTTCACACTGCCAGGAAACAGCTGTCGTGCTGTAACCAGGCTGGCCAGGAGTCAGTACCCTGCCAATTACTTACGAGCAACAAATGGCGGTGTTGTAGCCCAGGGAGTAGAGTTCAGGTGGTAGAAAGATGAACATAACAGGAGACATGGAAAACGTTGCCAAACAGTTATTTAATCTGAAAACGGACAGGCAAATTCAGGTGAGATCCATGCCTTGTTCATTTTCAGAAAAGTAAGCCAGTCTACATTCTCTGAGGATAGTCGCATGCGACGGTCTGTTACTACACCACCTGCAGCACTAAAGACGTGCTCAGATAATACACTGGCAGCAGGGCAAGCCAGCACCTCCAATGCATACTGGTTAAGCTCTGGCCATGTATCCAACTTAGAGACCCAAAATTTGAAAGGGGAAGAGGCATCTGGGAGTACACTTAGAGGGAAAGCCAAGTAGTCTGTCACCATCTTACGGAAACGTTTCTTCCTGGTGACTGGAGCCGTCTCGGATGGTGTAGACCTTGCTGGCGCTGTCACAAAACTTCGCCACATTTGTAACATACAGCTCTTGCCCTGTGCAGAGGCGCTGCTTGTGCTCCCTCTTGTTGTAGAGGAGTCTACACTGCCTCAACGCACAGAGCTGCTTTGTAAAGCAGTAGCAGCAGCAGCAGCTCTCTCGGCTGGAATGTACAACAGTATGGATTGCACCAGTGTGTCTTGGTACTCCTGCATTTTACGGTCCCGGTTCACCGGTGTGATGAGGGTTTGTAAGTTGTCCCGGTAGCGAGGGTCTAGGAGGGTGTACACCCAATAATCTGACGTGGTGAGAATGTGGGCGATGCGGCGGTCGTTTCTCAGGCACTGAAGCATGAAATCAACCATGTGCTGCAGACTCCCAACTGGCCAACAAAGGCTGTCCTCTGGAAGAGACGTCATCTCTGCCTCCTCTGCATCACCCCACCCTTGCTCTACATACTGACTAGAGCGTTGTGTATCTCCCTCTGTAGGGATTTCTTCCTCCTCCATTGACTCCTCCTCCTCCTCCTCATCCTCCTCACAAAGTGAGCCCTGCCCAGCCCTTTGTGAGGAACCACGTTGCGCTGACTGTCCTGAAGGTAATTGAATTTGTGACTCCTCATCCTCCACCTCTTCCAAAACCTCTTCCTTTAGTGCTTTCAGTGATTTCTGAAGCAGGCAGATAAGGGGGACAGTCATGCTGACTAGTGCATCATCTGCACTCGCCATCCGCGTTGAGACATCAAACGCACGCAAAACGTCGAAGATGTCCTTCATAGAGGCCCACTCAGTAGTGGTGAAGTGTGAACGGCGCAAATTGCGAGTTGATTGCGCCTGTTGCAGCTGATACTCCATTACTGCTGGCTGCTGCTCACACAACCGCTCCAACATATCTAACGTGGAATTCCACCTGGTGGGTACGTCACATATGATGCGATGTTCAGGAAGGCGAAATCTGACTTGCAGAGCTGCAATGCGCGATCTGGCCATGCTGGAACGTCGCAAGTGAGCGCACTCTAGGCGGACCTTGTGCAGCAGTGCATCAAGATCCGGATAGTCCCTCAAAAAACTCTGCACGACCAAGTTGGCACATGTGCCAGACATGGTATGTGAGTGAGGTTGCCAAGGCCCAGAGCTGCCACCAGATTTCGGCCATTGTCACACACTACCAAGCCCTGGCTGGAGATTAGCTGACAAAAACCACACGTCGCTCTCCTGCTTGATGGCATCCCAGAGCTCCTGCGCTGTGTGGCTTCGATTCCCATGGAAATTAATTTCAGGACGGCCTGTTGACGTTTGGCCACGGCTGTGCTCATATCGGTCGCAACAGGTAAGCGTTCACGGGTCCATGTGGAGGTATACCGTGACGGCTCGTGCAGCGATGATTCTGAGGAACTGGAGTAGGAGGAGGAATTAATGTGTACAGACTGGATTCCTGCAATCCTTGGAGTTGGCAGAACACGTACAGCGCCACTGGCAAGATCTGTACCCGGCTCCACAACATTGACCCAATGGGCAGTGAGGGAAAGGTATCGTCCCTGGCCATGGGTACTGGTCCACGCATCGGTGGTCAGGTGGACCCTGCTACTGACGGCGTTTAGTAGGCATGCTTAATGTTTCCCTCGACATGTTTTTGCAGAGCAGGGACGGCTTGCCTGCTGTAATAAAATCGGCTTGGCACATTATATTGTGGGACTGCCAATGCCATAAAGTTCCTGAAACTGTCAGTCTCCACCAGCCTGAATGACAGCATTTCAAGGGGCAGGAGTTTTGCAATGCCAGCATTCAGAGTCTGTGCTCGTGGATGGTTTGCCGAGTATGGCCGTCTTTTATCCCATGCCTGTGGTACCGATGGCTGTTTTGTGGTCTGGGAGTGTGACGATGACTGTGAACTTGCTGCTGTGGGTGGAATAACAGTTTGTCTATGGACAACAGTGACCGAGGTTCTTCCATGGAGATCCTGTGAGGAAGCCGAACCAGGTGTGTGTGAGCTGGAGGTAGAGGCTCCAACACGACCTGAAGATGTAGGTGCTGCTGTAGGTTGGCCTACATCTCCAGTGTGTCTTTGTAACTCAGCTACGTGCTTTGTCCGTACATGTTTCCACATATTTGTGGTATTCAGGTTACTGATATTTTTACCTCTTTTAACTTTTTGCTTACACAGCTTGCATTGAACATAGCAAATATCATCTACAAGTCTGTCAAAAAAGGACCACGCAGTGCAAGTCATGGGAACGCCAATTTTGACATTTCTAAGAGAACTGCTCCCAACAGGTGCCAAACTGAAGGCTACAGGCAAGTGAGTCTGCAGCCTACCTCTCCCTCCTCTTTGTACCGTTGGGACAATCTCTTCCTCAGAGCTGCTCCTACCACCTTCCTGTTGCTCACGCCATGTTGGGTCTCGGACTTCATCATCTCCACTACCCTCTTCCAACACCTGCTGCTGTTGGATGGTCTGGGCAGCACCATGCTCCACAAAACCTGGCACCTGAGTCTCATCATCATCATAAGATGCGTTCTGCGGTGTGCTGTCCATCGGCACTGGCTCACCCGCCTCTTCAGATTGAGAGAGACACAGCTGTTGCGCATCACTGCATACTCCCTCTTCTTCAAATTGCAGAATGCTGCTTGCCTGTGCCCGTGTTTGCGAGCCAACAGATTCTGAGAACAGAAGCAGAGACTCAGCTGGCTCCTGTACAGAACTCTCTGACTGCCTGGGCAATTTGACAGGCGGTGAACAGACAGATGGTTGCTCAACAGTGTTGTGTTCCTGAGAGGAGGTGGAAGGAATTGAAGTCGATGCATTGGCTGCCATCCAACCAACAACGGCTTCAATTTGTTCTTCCCGCAGCAGGGGGGCACGCCGAGCTCCTACCAAACTGCGCATAAAGGAACGCTCATGGGTAAAACTGGTGGATGCTGTGTCACTGAGGGCGGCAGCAGCCACAGAATCCCCACGTCCTCTCCCTGCTGAAACTCCACGCCACGACCACGTGCCTTACTCCCTGCCTTCTTCATCTTGGTAGATTGATAAAGAAAGTCAGAAAAGTTATAAGGCCTAAGTGTGGTTATTACGCAGAGACTGAAGTGAACACTGAAACACAACTGTTCACAATCTGTGAAAGGCTACTCCTTTGTCTACTTCTATAGTGTTTGCAACCAATGTATTGGATACGGATGGAAGCGCGTCACACTAATAGATTATATTTATTTTAAATGGAATGGAGCAGAACCAATTGGAGAGAAATGAAAAGGATGAGGCACTGAGACACGCTCAGCAGAGTACAAGCAGCAGTGCTTGAACAAGTAACTGAAGCGTGATGTGCACTCAAAAAATAAAAAACACAGACTGAAGTGAACACTGAAACACAACTGTTCACAATCTGTGAAAGGCTACTCCTTTGTCTACTTCTATAGTGTTTGCAACCAATGTATTGGATACGGATGGAAGCGCGTCACACTAATAGATTATATTTATTTTAAATGGAATGGAGCAGAACCAATTGGAGAGAAATGAAAAGGATGAGGCACTGAGACACGCTCAGCAGAGTACAAGCAGCAGTGCTTGAACAAGTAACTGGAGCGTGATGTGCACTCAAAAAATAAAAAACACAGACTGAAGTGAACACTGAAACACAACTGTTCACAATCTGTGAAAGGCTACTCCTTTGTCTACTTCTATAGTGTTTGCAACCAATGTATTGGATACGGATGGAAGCGCGTCACACTAATAGTTAAATTGCATGGAGCAGCAAGAATTACACTGAAGAAAAAAAAAAGAGTCTGTGAGTGACACGTGCAGATGCCTACAGACAGCGTTGCATGCAGAGCAAACTGCAGCGTCACCTGCACTCACACACACCTTGCAGAGCTGTTAAAACAACACTGCAGGCAAAAGGAAGCTTTACACAGCGGTTGGTGCTAGCCTGCCTACAGCACAGTACACTAAATCGCAATCTCTAACTGTCCCTCAGAGTCAGCACAGCAGCGTTCTGTCCCTTACTGAATTCACAGCACAGTGACGCTAAAATGGCGGCGGCGCCTTTTATAGTGCATTCTGACATCATTTCAGCATCCAATCACAGCCATGCCATTAGTTAACATGACCGCAGCAGTACAGGATGTGCCCACACTTCTTAGGATTCCTCATTTCTCATTGGCTGACTAAAATCACATTGCCTCTCAAAGAATTATGGGAACTTCCGATTCCGGTATACGATATATGGAAAATATCGGAACTAAGTATCGAAAGGCGAAACAGCTAATATCGGCCGATACCCGATACTTGCGGTATCGTATCGCTCAACACTAGTCATGAAGTAATAAACTGAAATGACATACTTAAAACTCAATGTGATGGTTTAAGAAGCATTACCACCAAGTAAGTCATACAAGATTAAGGGTGTCAATCTTATCTCACAAATATAATACTCATAAATGTCCCCCCCCACTACCCTCCACCCTCCCATCCCCCCAACATGTAAACCCCTATAACTTCCCTGCATTCGATTGACAATCAACAAAATTTTAAGGAATAGGATCATGTCCACTAATTTTCTTACGAAGATACCACTGAGTATTTTCAAAATTTGACCTTAATTTGTCCCTAGTGTCTTGAGTCAGAGATGGGATGAAAAATGACCATGTGGTTAAAAATTTCCCAGTCAATTTCTCTTTATCCGTTAGGGTATCTAGCCAGTCCATTCGAAAAATATACATTATTTTAGAGTAAATGAGGGATTTGGGTGGTGGCAATGGATCCAACCAATGTTGCAATAGACTTTTCCTGGCAGCTGAGGCCCATATTATTAACATGGCCTTAACATGTTTGGGGAATTTATGTTGAGAGCTATCAAGTATATTAAATATTGCCCATTGCGGAGTCAGAGGAAACTCTATTCCGCTAAGATTCAGTAGTTCAGCATGAATAGACTGCCATAATTTTTGCACTTTGGGACATCCCCACAAGTGATGAAATATATCTGTATTTCCTGTCCCGCATTTGGAACAGGTGAATGTATCCCCTGGAGACACCCTAGACTTAATGTGTGGGGTAATATAAGCTCTATGGAGGAGTAATAGAGACATATCTGCATAGCTGCTGGAGGGGATCACCTTCCGTTGCATCAAAGTGGCGTCTAAGATTTCCCCGACTGTTATGTTCTGTATATCATTGACCCATCGTGCTGGACCTGTCTTTTTGCCCTCCCATGACGATTGCTTACGCAACAGTGTATAAATGCTGCTTGTCGAGGCTATCTGCACCCTGGCGGTCCTAAGGAAGCCATCCAAAGCGTTCCTCCCTCTCTCTCCACCCCCAGCAGCCATGCCTTTCAAGGTTAAGCTCCTTGCTTAAAGAAAAAGGAAGGGCTTGTTCTCAAATGCTGTGAAGCGCCGTGCTGCTGCGTCAAATGAAAGCATAGAGAATCTATCATCTAATAAGTCAGCTGCCAAGATGCAACCCTGCCCAGCCAGCTCCATATAAGATAAGGGTGGCATACCTCCCATAAAGCCCGGGTTACCTAGAAAAGGCACAAAAGGAGAGACATCGCTTCTCAAATGACACAGTCTCCTGCACTTCCTCCACGTCTGTATAGTTTGCCATAAGGTGGGATGGTTTCTTATTTCTGCAATAAAGTTCTCGTTAGTCATATGTAGTAATGCTGGTAGAGAGACCTGGGGACTTAATTGTTGGTCTAATAGTACGTTTGCGAAATGTGAGCTACCTCTCAACCAGTCGATGGCGTATCTGAGATTTGCTGCTAGATTGTACTTTGCAATGTCTGGGAAGTTGATAGTACCCTCCTCCCTCGGGGCCTGTAGTTTGATTAGACCTATGCGTGTACGCTTTTTTTCTCACCAAATAAAATTCCTAAAAGCAGTGTTTAGAGTATTAACGTCAGCATGTGACAACAAAATAGGAAGTGATTGGAAAATATACAAAAGTTTTGGAAATATTATCATCTTAATTAAATGGCATTTTCCAGAAAAAGACAAAGTAAAATGTTTCCAGGAGTTTAGAAGGTTAGATATGGATGTGGTATAAGGACGCCAGATCTGCCGGGAGGTGGACACCCAAATATTTGATAGATGATGTGCTCCATTGGAAAGGAAGTGTCGCGTTATTATTTAATTTTCCTTGCTCAAACAGAGCCAGGGCCTCTGACTTATTATAATTTATTTTAAAGCCTGAGCATTTGCCAAAATGATTTAGGGCCTCCATGATAACCGGTATTGCCGCCTTGGGGTTGGAAATGAATAGGAGTATATCATCGGCAAATGCCGCAATTTTGAGAGGGGTGGAGCCTATCTCTATGCCTCTAAATATTAAAGAATTTTGGAGGGTTCTAAGTAAAGGATCTAAAGCAATGTTAAAAAGTAAGGGAGACAAGGGGCAACCCTGACGTGTTCCTCTCTGGATTTCAAATGTGGAAGAGAGTATACCATTTATGACCAACCTGGACACCGGATTCTTATATAACAACTTTATCGCCTCGCAAAACCACGGACCAAAGTTTCTGTATTCCAGGATGTCTAGGAGATAATCCCAAGCAACCCTGTCAAACGCATTGTCGGCGTCCAGGCTAACCACAATAGACTCTAAGCAGCCATGGGATTTTCCGTAAGAGATAGCTCCCAAAGCCATCCGTATGTTGTATGTTATGGATTTCCCATGGACAAACCCAATTTGTTGGGGCAGTATCAGGTTGGGGATTATTTTTTGCACTCTATTTGCTAGGATTTTAGTGAAAATTTTAAAGTCTGAATTTAAGAGCGAAATTGGTCTGTATCCTTCCACTAATGAAGGATCTTTACCCGGTTTAGGGAGCACTATTATGTCTGCTTCATTGAAACGGTCCGGGAGCCGCCTTGAACGCACCATCTGATTAAAAACTTCACAAAGATGAGTCCCTATACTGCCTCCCAAAATTTTATAAAATTCATTACTGTACCCATCAGGGCCAGGAGATTTAGAGAGCTTCAAGGAGCTGATAGTTTGGATGACTTCTGAAGGAGATATAGGAGCATTAAGGATTTCCCTATGCTCCTCTGTTAGTAAAGGTGCCACCTCCGTTTGCATAAAGTTAAGAATATCGTCCCCCTCTCTCTTCTCTGCTTTATACAGGGAGTCAAAAAACGATCTAAATTCCTCTACAATCTGCTCATTCTCTATCAACACTCTGCCCTCTTTGGACCGAATTTTGTGAATCCTAGTGGCCTTTCTGTATGGTCTGGTGAGGGATGCAAGTAATTTGCCGGGTTTGTTGCCCCACTTAAAAAATTTGTGCTTTTGGAGATCAATGCTATATGTGGCCCATTCATGAGCGAGTGTATCCGCTGATTCTTTTGCCTCGAGATATTGTTTTTTCGTGAGGGGTGAATTATTAAATTTAAAATTTTTATATGCTAAGGTTAAAGCCTTCTGCGCTGCCAGGGTCCGCTCCCGCAACTGTTTTTTTTTGTGGCATATATATGCAATTATTTGCCCTCTCAACACTGCCTTAGAGGTATCCCAGAAAAGAATTGGTGTTTCACAATGTATTTGGTTATCAGATTTGTACGTATCCCATGAGAATTGTATGAATTTTTTAAAATCATCTGAGTGATATAGGTATGACGGGAACCTCCATTTCCTGTGAAAACAGATTGGTTTAATTAATTTTAGGTTGAACGTTATTGGAGCGTGATCTGAAATATGTATGTCCAGAATTTTGGTATGTGTGACCCTTGGCATGAGTGAGGGGTTCAACAACCAGTAATCAATTCTAGCATGGGAGTTATGAACATGTGAAAAGTGAGAGTAATCTCTCTCAACAGGATGTTGCACTCTCCAAATGTCCAACAAACCAAAGTGATCTAAAAAAGATTGTATTAGTCTCCCTTGCGTAGGTATATGAGGAGATTGAGAATTAGATCTATCTATCTCGATGTCGTGCACCTCATTAAAGTCGCCACCTACAATTATATTGGAGGTGTCCCATCCTGCGATTTTCTTTAGCACATTAGCCCGGAAGGATGGATCTGACGAATTTGGCGCGTAAATATTAATAACACTGTAAGTTGTCCCCTCTAAAACCAGCTTAACGCATACAAACCTCCCCAAAGGATCTTCTAGCACATCCACTATTTCATGGTCAACATTCCTGTTTATCATGATAGCGACACCCCTCTGTTTTTTGGTAAAGGAGGCTTCCGCACATACCGTAAATTTTTTACTAGAAAACCCCGGATGGTTGCCCTTCACCCAGTGTGTTTCCTGCAAGAGTACAATATGAAAATTTTTTTGATGTAAATAATGTAAAATTTTTTTCCTCTTGACCGGGGAATTCAGGCCATTGACATTCCAAGAGCACCAAGAGAGAGATGTCATAGCGGACATTTTTTGCCTGTTAATATCTACCATTAACCCACACCAGTGCGGGAAAAATGATAAGATATAACTGTTACACAATAGTAGGAACCCAGCCTATCCCAGCGAGTAGGCATTAGAATCCCTGGATTATTGATTATCTGAAGTCGAATGCAGAGATCTTCTCCCCAATAAACCCTCCCCTCCCACAAAATTTGTATCAGTGTGCCAATTTCAACATTTCCCCCAAACCTGCATCCCAACATTAGACGCAGAGGTAAAAATACAGCAAAAAACACCAACATAACAAACAGATGTCAGTTGACATCACCTTATGTGATTTATGATAATGTCACTCAGTAAGCCATTCAGAATCTTGCTCATGGCGGCTGAGAGGTTTCTCGGACGACCTCCAGAGCCTTTACCGGGTCGTCAAAGACCCAGTTTTTCCCAGATAGATTGAAGCGTAGTATTGCTGGATATTGTAGGCCGAATCTAATGTTTTTGTCAGCCAGCATTTTGCACACCGGGTTGAAGGCCCTACGTCTGGTCGTCACCATGGCCGAATAGTCTTGAAACATCAGAACTTTGTGCCCTTCATAGGATAGGTGCGCTTTCTTCCCGTAGGCAGTAAGTAGACGAATTTTATCTTGAAAGTCAAGGACCTTGAAAATCACCGGTCTGGGTCTATCATTGTCTTTTCCCCTCTGCGGACCTATTCTGTGTGCTCTCTCGACCACCATTGAGCCAGATGTTAATTGAATGTCCAAGGCGTCCGGCAACCACTCAGATGTTAATTTTAGCAATTCAGAGGGATGTATTGACTCAGGTATACCTATCAGTTTCAAGTTGTTGCGTCTGGAACGATTTTCCAGGTCGTCCACTTTGGATTGAAGCTCTGTGACTGCTTTCTCTTTTTCCTCTAGACGTTCAGCCATTTCCCTGGTAACATCCTCCAGATCAGAGATACGTTGTTCAGCCTCATCCAGACGAGTGCCCTGGCTATTAACTTGTGATATTATAGAATCTATTGAAGTTTGAAGCGTGGCAAATCTGGAGTCTATTTCGGGCATGAGGCGTTCCATAATGGCATCCACTATTGAATGAGAAGTCTCACTATTTGTATCAGAGGTGGATTTAGGCGATGATGATCCTTGTTGGTTTCGGGTAGAAGCTCGGCCTCCTTTAGTTTGTTTGCCCACAAATTTATCCATGCTCAGTGACATTGATGAAAAGATAGATGGCGGTGATGTCTCAGATAAGAAACGTTACATTAGAATCTGCTGTGTAACATGTAGTTCCTGTTTAGAATGTATAGCCCAGCTGTCCCACGGCCGGTATCACGCTGTGCGACGTCCCCGACGCCTGGAGCCTCCCGAGGAGCCCAGAGAGGTGGACCTGATAACCAAGTCCCCCCGTCCAGGTATTCCCCCGCTAATTAAAACTATTTCTCCTCTCATAAATTGAGGGATCACCACAGATGAGAGAAAATCAGCGGAGGGCTTTGCTAGAAAGCGGCCAATCCTCAGCTTCGCCTCCCGGCAGACACTTAAGATTGCAGGTGAAGATACCGGGCTCGCCTGCGATTCTGGGCAGCGAACCAATGTCAGCAGGGGCTGCGATCCAGTCAACGATCAAGCAGCTCCCAGGAGAGGGGACTGCAGGCAAAGCACTGGACCAGCCTGCTATTCTGGACTGATGTTATCAGTGCTGGGAAGATTGTGGCTATACCCAAGACCTTTACTCCCATCCGCGACTGCTTAAGCGATGCCCCCAAGAAAATTTTTGACACTTTTCACTCCCTCCTCAGGCCAAAAGCACAAGCCCCTATCGCAGACATTTGTGCTGACGACCTTGCCTCCCATTTTAGAGAAAAAATAGATAGTATCCGTCAGGAAATCTGCTCTCAACCACCAAGGGCTGTGACTCCCATCCCACCCTGCTGTTCCCCTGGCTCACTTTCCACATTTGATCCCATCACAGAAGAAGAAGTCTCCAGACTCCTCTCTTCCTCTGGTCCGACTACATGCACTACCGACCCCATTCCCTCATATCTCCTCCAGTCTCTCTCTCCAGTTATCACAACTCACCTAACTAAAATCTTTAATCTCTCACTCTCCTCTGGCATTTTCCCATCCTCCTTCAAACACTCCATCATTACTCCACTACTAAAGAAACCCGCTCTCGACCCTTCCTGCACTTTCAGCTACAGACCGGTCTCCAATCTCCCCTTCATCTCTAAACTCTTGGAGCGCCTAGTCCACTCCCGCCTCACCCATTACCTCTCCACTTACTCCTTTCTAGACCCTTCACAGTCCGGCTTCCGCCTCCTTACATTCGAGTGAAACTGCACTCATCAAAGTGACCAATGACCTTCTTACAGCAAAACATAACGGCGACCACTCTCTGCTCATTCTTCTCGACCTTTCTGCAGCTTTCGACACGGTTGACCACCGTCTCCTACTGTCTAGGCTCCACTCACTAGGGTATTAAGGACACTGTTCTCTCCTGGTTCTCCTCCTATCTTTCTGACCGCTCCTTCAGTGTTTTTTTCTCTGGCTCCACATCATCTCATCTTCCTCTCACTGTCGGTGTACCCCAGGCCTCAGTCCTTGGCCCCCTTCTCTTCTCTCTCTACACGGCCCCAATTGGACAGACCATCAGCAGATTTGGCTTTCAGTACCATCTTTATGCTGATGACACACAACTATACACGTCATCCCCCGACCTTACCCCCGCTGTACTACAGAACGCCACCGACTGTCTGTCCGCAGTCTCAAACATCATGTCCGCTCTCTTTCTGAAACTTAACCTCTCCAAAACTGAACTTCTTCTGCTCCCGCCGTCTACTAACCTCCCTAAATTTGACATATCCCTCTCCGTGGGCGGCACCATAATAACACCCGGTAACAGGCTCGCTGTCTGGGGGTTACAGTATGTTTGACACCAATCTCTCCTTCACCTCCCATATACAATCTCTTGCCCGCTCTTGCCGCCTACACCTAAAGAACATCTCTAGAATCCGCCCTTTTCTCTCCATGGAAACAACAAAAACCCTCACTGTAGCATTGATCCACTCCTGCCTGGACTACTGCAACGCTCTATTACTTGGCCTCCCCATTACTCGACTATCCCCTCTCCAGTCCATCCTTAATGCAGCAGCCAGGGTAATCCATCTGGCTAATCGGTACTCGGACGCATCCGCTCTTCGCCAGTCCTTACACTGGCTGCCCATTCATTATAGGATCCAATTCAAAGTACTGGTTCTCACCCACAAAGCTCTCCACAGTGCAGCACCCCCCTACATCTCCTCCCTCATTTCTATCTATCGCCCTAACCGACTGCTGCGCTCTGCAAACGACCTTCGACTAACCTCTGCACTAATCCGTACCTCACACTCCCGACTCCAAGACTTCTCCCGCGCTGCGCCAATCCTCTGGAATGCTGTACCCCAAGAAATTAGGACTATCCACAACTTGCATGGTTTCAGGCGCTCCCTCAAAACACATTTGTTCAGAGCGGCCTATCACATTCACTAATCAAAGTCATTCTATGTGTAAGTGTGTGTGTGTAGCCCATTCACTATCTCCATCCATCCCTCACTCCCTCAAAATGGCTGGACCATCATTGTAAATACACCATTGTATATAAACACCTGTACTTTGTATCTCCCCCACCTCATTGTAGATTGTAAGCTCTCACGAGCAGGGGCGGCTTATATTGCTTTAATTATTGTATTGTTAACGTTGTTACTTATGACTTGTGTTCTGAAACTGTTAAACTGTAAAGCGCTGCGGAATATGTTGGCGCTATATAAATAAAGATTATTATTATTATTATTATTCCATGGCGATCCTGTGAGGAAGCCAAACCAGCTGTGTGTGAGCTGGAGGAAGAGGCTCCAACACGACCTGAAGATGTAGGTGCTGCTGTAGGTTGGCCTACATCTCCAGTGTGTCTTTGTAACTCAACTACGTGCTTTGTCCGCACATGTTTCCACATATTAGTGGTATTGAGGTTACTGACACTTTTACCTCTTTTTACTTTTTGATTACACAGCTTGCATTTGACATAGCAAATATCATCTGCAAGTGTGACAAAAAGGGACCACGCAGTGCAAGTCCTGGGAGCGCCCGTTTTGACTTTTGGAAGAGAACTGCTCCGAACAGGTTCCAAACTGGAGGCTACAGGCAACCGAGTCTGCAGCCTAACTCTCCCTCCTGTTTGTACCGTTGGGGCAATCTCTTCCTCAGAGCTGCTCCCACCACCTTCCAGTTCCTCACGCCATGTTGGGTCTTGGACCTCATCATCTCCACTACCCTCTTCCAACACCTGCTGCTGTTGGGTGGTCTGGCCATCACCATGCTCAACAGAAACTGGCACCTGAGTCTCATCATCATCAGATGCGTTCTGCGGTGTGCTGACCATCGGCACTGGCTCACCCGCCTCTTCAGATTCAGAGAGACACAGCTGTTGCGCATCACTGCATACTCCCTCTTCTTCACATTCCAGAATGCAGCTTGGCTGGGCCCCTGTTTGCAAGCCAACAGATTCTGAGTACAGAAGCAGAGACTCAGCTGGCTCCTGTACAGAACTCTCTGACTGCCTGGGCAATTTGGCAGGCGGTGAAGAGACAGATGGTTGCTCAACAGTGCTGTGGTCCTGAGAGGAGGTGGAAGCAATTGAAGTCGATGCATTGGCTGCCATCCAACCAACAACGGCTTCAATTTGTTCTTCACGCAGCAGGGGGGTACGCCGAGCTCCTACAAAAGTGCGCATAAAGGAACGCTCACGGGGAAAACTAGTGGATGCTGTGTCACTGGGGGCGGCAGCAGCCACAGAATCCCCATGTCCTCTCCCTGCTGAAACTCCACGGCCACGACCACATGCCTTACTCACTGCCTTCTTCAGCTTGGTAGATTGATAAAGAAAGTCAGAAAAGTTATAAGGCCTAAGTGTGGTTATTCCGCAGAGACTGCAGTGAACACTGCACACAACTGTTCACTAGGTGTGAAAGGCCCCTTTGTGTACTTCTATAGTGTTTGCAACCAATGTATTGGATACGGATGGAAGCGCGTCACACTAATAGATTTGAGTTATTTGAAATAGAATGGAGCAGCAACAATTAGAGAAAAATGTCAAGGATGAGGCAGTGACACACGCTCAGCAGACTACAACCAGCAGTGGTTGAAGAACTAACTGGAGCGTGATCTGCACTCCAAAAATGAAAACCTCAGACTACAGTGAACACTGCACACAACTGTTCACAACCCAACGCGTCACAGCAGGAAGGCAGTCTGTGCGTCCAAACAAAGGCGCAAGCATACATGCACGTACCCTGTTTATAAAGCTATATAAAAAAATTTGTGTAGTAGTGACGCACACTTTATTGAGGTACAGTATTACATCGCCATTCACCATCTGTGGCTATGCAGTCTCATCTATATATACCTTATCTATCCGTTGTCATGCTTGCAAGTCGACAGTCAGGCATAAATAGCTATTTTCACTATGCACTATGCACTTTTTAAAGGTTATGTTTGTTAATAAAAATGATTATTGGCACATATTATGAGTATTACATGATGGAAATTGTATAATTTTTATAAACTGTTTACTGACATTATTCAGCAAATGTAACATTTTATGAATGTCACAGATAACTTGTAATGCTGATGATGTTTTGAAGTCAGACATTCATTGTCTATACAATAAAAATGGTGTACATACTGTTACTTATCCATCATTAATGTATTCTGATTAGTGTTGAGCGATACTGCTCGATATCTAAAAATATCGGATCGGAATGGTATCGCCGATATCACTAAATATCGTCGATATCCGATTCCGATACCGGAAGTCCCATGTAAGTCTATGGGAACAAAATATCGCAACCAAAAAAACCCTTTCTTTCGTTGTAAACACAAAATATACACTGTGAGACAGTGAGGGTATGTGTGATGAATGGGGTGTACATTTCACCTAGGTACTTTGCTGACTGGTATAAGGGAAATGTATGGCTTTGTAAACCTAGTGGTAGAGAAAGGTCACTACACCTTACATTCATTACACACTTGCAGCTCAGGCCTGAAACTACT
>JARQOD010003338.1:0-66076 GCA_033576555.1 Oophaga sylvatica | reverse complement strand
CAGGGATTATCCATGGAGCTGACGGACATTAAGTCCAAAGTTTTGTCTCCCTCGGAGCAAACCAGATTTGAACCTAAAGTAGCTCTCCCGGACAGGTTCACTGGTGGGCGAGACAAATTTTTTACCTTCAGGGAAGCATGTAAATTGTATTTTCGGCTTCGGCCTCGATCATCAGGGAGTGAAGAGCAGAGAGTGGGAATTGTTATCTCGCTCCTACAAGGGGACCCTCAATCCTGGGCCTTCTCCCTTCCTCCGGGATCCCCGGCTCTACAGTCTGTAGATCGATTTTTTACTGCCCTGGGTTTGGTATATGATGACCCAGATCGGGTCTCTCTTGCTGAGACAAAATTACGTAAGATACAGCAGGGAGATCGTCCGGCGGAGGAATTTGCTTCTGAGTTCCGTAGATGGGCCACAGATACTCAGTGGAATGACCCAGCTCTTAGGAGCCAGTTTTGTCATGGGCTTTCTGACAAATTAAAGGACGTTTTGGCTCAGTATGATTCTCCTCCATCACTGGAGGCTGCTATGGCCCTAGCTATCCGTACTGATAGACGGCTTCGGGAGAGGGGTGAGGTAACCCCACTCCCTGTTGTTACTCCACCTACTACTAAAGTCCCTTATGTTGAGGTTCCCTTGTCTGTTCGGAGGAGCCTATGCAGTTGGGAGGGACATCATTTCGTAGGAGGGGATTGGCGGTACGCCGCAGGACTAGAAGGTGTTTCTTCTGCGGGAAAGAGGGACATTTTGTTGGGGGATGTCCATCCCGTGCCTTGTTGAGCAAAAAGTCGCCGGAAAACTGTTAATCCCAGGTTGTGTGGTGGACGACAACCTGGGAGTATGTATTTCGTCCGCTAGTTCTTCTCAGTTCCTTGTACCAGTGGAGGTGGTGGTTGGTACGAGAGTGGAGAGATTTTCTGTTCTTCTTGATAGTGGGTCCGGGGCTAATCTGGTTGACGCTCAGTTTGCTCAGGCTCAAGGTATGCATCTGAGTGTATTGGTCAAACCGATCCCTATATTCTCCATTGACGCCAGGCCTCTCGGCCAAGGTAGCTTTGTTCATGAGGTTCATAACATTGACCTTCGGGTAGGGGCAATACATAGGGAACTATTATCTTGTTATGTGTTGGAGGGTCTACCTACTCCTATTGTGTTGGGACTTCCTTGGTTGGTTAAACATAACCCTGTGATTAATTGGCAGTCCAGAGATATAAGCCAATGGGGGAAGTTTTGCAAAAGTAACTGCATGAACACAGTCATCAGTGCGGTCGTGCCTAGTACTTTGCCTCCTTTTTTTGGAGGACTTTCGGGATGTGTTCTCTGAGGAGGGGTGTCAGGAGTTGCCTCCTCATCGCGTGTATGACTGCTCTATTAATTTACTTCCTGATGCTAAGTTACCTAAAGCTAGGTTATATAACCTTTCTGGTCCTGAGAGGCAGGCTATGAAAGATTATATTTCGGAAAGTCTGGCCAAAGGGCATATTAGACCTTCATCTTCCCCAGTAGCCGCGGGGTTCTTCTTTGTGAAGAAAAAAGATGAAGGCCTACGCCCTTGCTTGGATTTCCGCGAACTTAATCGGATTACTGTTCGAGATCCGTATCCACTCCCTCTGATTCCTGATCTCTTCAATCAAATTGTTGGCGCCAAATGGTTCTCTAAATTGGATCTCAGGGGGGCGTATAATCTGATTAGGATAAAAGAGGGGGATGAGTGGAAAACGGCGTTTAACACGCCGGAGGGACATTATGAGAACCTTGTCATGCCTTTTGGTCTGACTACTGCACCAGCAGTATTCCAACATTTTGTTAATGACATTTTTCGTCATCTGGTGGGGCTGTTTGTGGTCGTATATTTGGATGACATTTTAATTTACTCACCAGATCTTGTGTCTCACCAGGAGCATGTGAGACAGGTGTTGCAGATCTTGCGAGACAATAAACTATACGCCAAACTGGAAAAGTGTGTATTCGCCGTACAGGAACTTCAGTTTTTGGGTTTCTTGGTGTCAGCCTCCGGTTTCCGTATGGACCCTGAAAAGGTGAGAGCAGTGCTTGAATGGGATCAGCCAGAGGATCTTAAGGCTCTGCAGCGTTTTCTGGGGTTTGCTAACTACTACCGGAAATTTATTTGTAATTTCTCATCTGTTGTCAAACCTCTCACTGACATGACAAGAAAAGGGACGGATTTTTCTAAATGGTCGGACAAAGCTTGCCAAGCTTTTTCCTCTTTGAAAAAATGTTTTGCTTCGGCACCCGTTCTCATCCAACCAGATGCATCACAGCCGTTCGTTGTGGAGGTGGACGCGTCTGACGTAGGGGTGGGTGCAATATTGTCCCAGGGTCCGTCCCCTGGTAAATGGCATCCGTGCGCTTTCTTTTCTAAAAAATTGTCGTCCGCCGAAAGGAATTATATCGGCAATAGGGAACTTTTGGCCATTAAGTTGGCTTTTGAAGAATGGCGTCACTTTTTGGAGGGGCAGTCCACCCGGTCACCTCATTACTGATCACAAGAACCTGCTGTATTTGGAATCTGCTAAGCATCTGAATTCCAGACAAGCTCGATGGTCGTTGTTTTTTACCAGGTTTAATTTTGTTGTCACTTATCGCCCTGGATCTAAGAATGTTAAGGCGGATGCCTTGTCTCGCAGTTTCCCAGGGGCCGGGAAAATGGATGACCCGATTCCTATCCTTCAGGAGGGGGTGGTAGTGTCGGCTGTATGTTCTGAGCTTGAGGAGGAGGTGTTAGAGGCTCAGGGGGACGCCCCTGCAGGACCTCCAGGGAGACTGTTTGTCCCAAATCAGTTGAGACAAAAGGTTATTGAGGCACATCATAATTCTGCTTTAGCAGGACATCCAGGGAGTAAGGCTACTTCAGATCTCCTTTCTCGCCGGTTTTGGTGGCCTAACGTTAATAAAGATGTTTTAACTTTTGTCGCGTCCTGTGGGTTTGTGCTCGCTCTAAGACCCCTCATACCCGTCCGTCTGGGACCCTCTTACCCTTGAAACTTCCGGAGCGTCCATGGACTCATTTGTCTATGGACTTCATCACGGACCTTCCTCAGTCGTCAGGGAAGACTGTCATACTGGTGGTTGTTGACAGGTTCAGTAAGATGGCACATTTCATTGCTCTTCCTGCCCTCCCTAATGCTAAAACTCTGGCGCAGGTGTTCATTGGGGAGATTGTGAGACTTCATGGGTTGCCTTCTGATGTGGTGTCAGATAGGGGGTCTCAGTTTGTGTCCAAGTTTTGGAGGGCATTTTGTTTACGTCGGGGGATGCAATTGTCATTTTCCTCGGCTTTTCATCCGCAGACCAATGGTCAGACAGAGCGTCTGAATCAAAGCCTAGAGACTTATCTTCGGTGTTTCGTCTCAGAGAACCAGGAGGACTGGTCTTCTTTCTTGCCTCTGGCAGAGTTCGCTCTTAACAACAGGCGGAGCGAGTCCATTGGTAAGTCCCCGTTTTTTGGGGCATATGGTTTTCATCCCCAGTTTTGTACATTCAATGGGGGGGGGCCCTTCTGGGGTTCCTGAGGAGGAGCGTTTCTCGTCGTCACTTGCTTCAGTGTGGAGAGGTGTATTGAATAATCTGAGTGCTATGGGGAACCGTTATAAACGTATGGCTGATAGGAGGAGAGTTTCTGGTCCAGATCTTAATGTGAACAATCTGGTATGGTTGTCTACCAGGAATATAAAACTTAAAGTTCCCTCCTGGAAGCTGGGCCCCAGATTCATCGGGCCGTACAGGATCAGTTCCATAATTAATCCTGTGGCATTTCGTCTGGACCTCCCTCCTACGTTTAAAATTCATAATGTGTTCCACAAGTCATTACTTAAGAGGTACGTGGCACCAGTCATACCATCACCTCTACCTCCTCCTCCAGTGGTGGTCAATGGTAACTTGGAGTTTCAAGTGTCAAAGATCATTGACTCACGTCTGAATCGCCGGTCCCTTCAGTACTTGGTGCATTGGAAGGGGTATGGTCCAGAGGAGAGGACGTGGGTTCCTGAGTCTGACATTAACGCAGATCGTTTGGTGCGGACCTTCCACAGAACTCACCCGGGCAAACCTGGCCCTGAGGGTCCGGAGGCCCCTCGTAGAAGGGGGGGTACTGTCATGTGTGCATCGCCACGAAGATCGTCACGGTTGCACATTCTGACTTCTCACAGCTGAGTTGCTGTTTCTTTGTGTTTGGCAGTTAGGGAGTTAATTCTGTCTGTTCTCAGTTCTGGGACTGGGTGCAGTTTCTTCCGGCTGCAATTAATTATTTGTTGATTGGTTTCCTTTAAATCTCTGGTTGTCTGTGTTGGGAGTTGCCAGTGAAATTCTTCATGCAGACCACAGATAGGATTGTATCTGTATAGACTTAAGTTAAAGAGCTCCTTAGTTGTTTTAAGCTCACCTTGCTTAGAATTTAATATCCCAGATCATTTATGTTCCTTCTGTGTTTGAGTGTGTATGCAAGTCTGTGTTTTCTCCAGTCTGTCTTATATGTCTAATCTGTGTATTTAGCAGAGATCAGCCCATATCCCTTTGGTGGTAATCAGAATCCTTCTTAGGACTGATTACAGGGTTCAGGGACTGATAGGAGACAGGGTTAGGCTGGAGACTTGGACCTCTGAACCATTATCAGTACCTCCAAGGTGAGGGATTAGTTAGGACCCCAGTTTAGGGTCAGGTTAGACCCCCGGTCCTCCTCTTTCCTGTGACAGTGTATCAAGTCCTCAAGATTAACCCTGAGTTCAACGGATATCGTGTCAGGTAAATCTATTCTATATTTACATGCTGATGTTGCTAATCTATATGTTGTATAGAGTGTTGTTCTTTTAAGAATAGTTTACTGACATCGTACACATATCATAAGACCGCGTGACAGGAACTTCAGTTTTTGGGTTTTTTGGTGTCAGCCTCCGGTTTCCGTATGGACCCTGAAAAGGTGAGAGCAGTGCTTGAATGGGATCAGCCAGGGGATCTTAAGGCTCTGCAGCGTTTTTTGGGGTTTGCTAACTACTACCGGAAATTTATTTGTAATTTCTCATCTGTCGTCAAACCTCTCACTGACATGACAAGAAAAGGGACGGATTTTTCTAAATGGTCGGACAAAGCTTGCCAAGCCTTTTCCTCTTTGAAGAAATGTTTTGCTTCGGCACCCGTTCTCATCCAACCAGATGCATCTCAGCCGTTCATTGTGGAGGTGGATGCGTCTGACGTAGGGGTGGGTGCTATATTGTCCCAGGGTCCGTCCCTGGTAAATGGCATCCGTGCGCTTTCTTTTCTAAGAAATTGTCGTCCGCCGAAAGGAATTATGATATCGGCATAGGGAACTTTTGGCCATTAAGTTAGCTTTTGAAGAATGGCGTCACTTTTTGGAGGGGGCAGTCCACCCGGTTACCGTTATTACTGATCACAAGAACCTGTTGTATTTGGAATCCGCTAAGCGTCTGAATTCCAGACAAGCTCGATGGTCTTGTTTTTTACCAGGTTTAATTTTGTCGTCACTTATCGCCCGGGGTCTAAGAATGTAAAGGCTGATGCCTTGTCTCGCAGTTTCCCAGGGGCCGGGAAAACGGATGACCCGAGTCCTATCCTTCAGGAGGGGGTGGTAGTGTCGGCTGTATTTTCTGAGCTTGAGGAGGAGGTGTTAGAGGCTCAGGGGGACGCCCCTGCAGGACCTCCAGGGAGACTGTTTGTCCCAAATCTGTTGAGACAAAAGGTTATTGAGGCACATCATAATTCTGCTCTAGCAGGACATCCAGGGAGTAAGGCTACTTTAGATCTCCTTTCTCGCCGGTTTTGGTGGCCTAATGCTAATAAAGATGTTATAACTTTTGTCGCGTCATGTGGGGTGTGTGCTCGCTCTAAAACCCCTCATACCCGTCCGTCTGGGACCCTTTTACCCTTGAAACTTCCGGAGTGTCCATGGACTCATTTATCTATGGACTTCATTACGGACCTTCCTCCGTCGTCAGGGAATACTGTCATACTGGTGGTTGTTGACAGGTTCAGTAAGATGTCACATTTCGTTGCTCTTCCTGCACTCCCTAATGCTAAAACTCTGGCGCAGGTGTTCATTAGGGAGATCGTTAGACTTCATGGGTTGCCTTCTGATGTGGTGTCAGATAGGGGGTCTCAGTTTGTGTCCAAATTTTGGAGGGCATTTTGTTTACGTCGGGGGATGCAATTGTCATTTTCCTCGGCTTTTCATCCGCAGACCAATGGTCAGACAGAGCGTCTGAATCAGAGCTTAGAGACATATCTCCGGTGTTTTGTTTCAGAGAACCAAGAGGACTGGTCTTCTTTCTTGCCTCTGGCAGAGTTCGCTCTTAACAACAGGCGGAGCGAGTCCACTGGTAAGTCCCGTTTTTTGGGGCATATGGTTTCCATCCCCAGTTTTGTACTTTCAATGGGGGGGCCCTTCTGGGTTCCTGAGGAGGAGCGTTTCTCGTCGTCACTTGCTTCTGTGTGGAGAGGTGTATTGAATAATCTGAGTGCGATGGGGAACCGTTACAAACGTATGGCTGATAGGAGGAGAGTTTCTAGTCCAGATCTGAATGTGAACGATCTGGTATGGTTGTCTACCAGGAATATAAAACTTAAGGTGCCCTCCTGGAAACTGGGTCCCAGATTCATCGGGCCGTACAGGATCAGTTCCATAATTAATCCTGTGGCATTTCGTCTGGACCTCCCTCCTACGTTTAAAATTCATAATGTGTTCCACAAGTCATTACTTAAAAGGTATGTGGCACCAGTCATACCGTCACCTCTACCTCATCCTCCTGTGTTGGTCAATGGTAACTTGGAATTTCAAGTATCAAAGATCATTGACTCACGTCTGAATCGCCGGTCCCTTCAGTACTTGGTGCATTGGAAGGGGTATGGTCCAGAGGAGAGGACGTGGGTCCCTGCGTCTGATGTTAACGCAGATCGTTTGGTTCGGACCTTCCACAGAACTCACCCGGGCAGGCCTGGCCCTGAGGGTCCGGAGGCCCCTCGTAGAAGGGGGGGTACTGTCATGTGTGCATTGCCACGAAGATCGTCGCGGTTGCACATTTTGACTTCTCACAGCTGATCTGCTGTTTCTTTGTGTTTGGCAGCTAGGGAGTTAATTCTGTCTGTGCTCGGTGCTGGGACTGGGTGCAGTTTCTCCCGGCTGCAATTGATTATTTGTTGATTGGTTTCCTTTAAATTCCTGGTTGTCTGCTTGGGGAGTTGCCAGTGAAACCTTCATGCAGACCACAGATAGGAATGAATCTGTATAGACTTTAGTTGTGAGCTCCTTAGTTGTTCTAAGCTCAACTTGGTTAGAGTTTATTTCCCAGACCATTTATGTTCCTTTGGTGTTTGAGTGTGTATGCAAGCGAGTGTTATCTTGTCTGTCTTATATGTCTAATCTGTGTATTTAGCTGAGATCAGCCCATATCCCTTTGGTGGTAGTCAGGATCCTTCTTAGGACTGATTACAGGGTTCAGGGTCTGATAGGAGACAGGGTTAGGTTGGAGACTTGGACCTCTGAACCATTATCAGTACCTCCAAGGTGAGGGATTAGTTAGGACCCCAGTTTAGGGTCAGGTTAGATCCCGGTCCACCTCTTTCCTGTTTCAGCTCATCAAGTCCTCAAGATTAACCCTGAGTTCAGCAGATATCGTGTCAGGTAAATCTATTCTATACTTACATGCTGATGTTGCTATACTAGTTGTTGTATAGAGTGTTGTTCCTGTATTAATAGTTTACTGACATTGTATACATATCATTAGACAGCGTGACACATAGGCATAGTCATCTAGAAAATATTGACCGAGTTGTTTCTCACACCCTCTTAAGGCATGCTGAATGTCAATGTTCTCGGTATGCGCTACATACATGAACCACTGTATAGCCGCGGATGAGTAGCGTTTTTGTTGCCCAGTCCTATTTTTAAAGATGCTATGCCCCTCAGATATAAAAGACAGGCATGTTGGGACGTGTCCAGGCCTATTTTGGCACATGCCCACTCCTATGCAGCGATTTTGACCACCATTCAACAAAAATCGGGTACAAACTTTTTAGCATACTTATGTTTCTGACTCTCATGCCAAGCCAGAAAGGCCTATTTTGGCACAGGCCCACGCCTATGCAACGATTTTGACCAGCATTCAACAAAAAATTGGGTACAAACTTTTTAGCATACCTGTGTTTCTGACTCTCATGCCAGACCAGAAGCACCCTGTGCCATGTACTCTAGCCCATAATATTTCACATCGGGTATGGGACCTACATAGTTTTGTTTTCTCAGGTATTAAAAAGTGTGGAAAACTGAAAATCCCAAGGCCTGAGGTAATTTAGTGAGCTTCATGGGGATAAAATTTAGCGAGTCTATGAACCTTATAGACAAACCGGGTAACGTCACACACAAGACCACGCCACCTTGGGCTATCACATTTACCTGTAGTTTTTCAAAAATCACTGCCTTAACAATAAAGTAAGAATTGTGGCGACCTGCATTGTATGCTATAAATGTATACCCTGAAAATTTCCCGTTGGTAAAGAACAGTAAAAAGTCGTGCGTACAACTATCACCTTCAAACTCCCATCGCTATCACAAGCACTATTACCTACAGAGGTGGCCTCATGAGAATTTCTGTATGTGTGTATCAAGATGCTCACTGCTTTGACCGATTGTTTGCTCATGAATGCTGCCACCTCCAGGGGCATCATAGTTGTGTAAATGGGCTGTGAGATCGTGTAACAGCCCCTAGGGGGTAATGCGTGATCATTTTAATTATTTTTTCAATTCATAAGCATACGTTCTTAGGCAGACAGGTTTATTTCACAGAAGTTGACTGTACATTTGCATAATTTTTGTTTAAAATCATACATTTGCATAATTTTGTTTAAAATCGCATAGTTCTGCGATAATGTCGGTTGTTGGACACGCACTTATCAGTCTCTCATACGTGTCGCAGAAAGATTTTAGTCTGTTCTGCGCGAGTTTATTATGCACGTACTGTGCAGACATGTCAAGAAATATTCTGGCGTGTTCAGCAGTCCATACGGGTGTTGGTGTGTAAGGTGATCGACCATCATCCTTCTGCTTCTTACTTACACGACGGCGCGATACCGCGCGTTTCTTTGGCGGTAATGCATCGGCTGAATTGGTAGATGCTCGTCGCCCACTAGCAGAGTTGCTATCCTCTAACAGGTTCTGCGTAATGAGCCGGTTCTCATAGGAGTAGCCGGAATGGACTCCCTCTTCTTAAATAAGAAAGAATGAAATATATTATTTATATATACAAAGCGCAGACTCAGACAGCCCTTGACAATACGGCGTACACTATATACGGTGTAAAACTTAACCGATTGTTCTGGTGAAAGCAAAGCAGAATATTGACTGCGAGATTATCTGGACTCCATCTTGAATAAAAAGGGTTCGGTATTGAATTAAAGCAAATAAAGATCAAGTATGAAAACACGGCTAACCTGTTCATGCAAATAACCCCTTAAACTACACAAGCTTAAATATAATTGAAACAAATGTGGATATTCACGAGACATAAAAATACTCACTTTAGTTCTAAAGAACATCTATGAAAACATGGGTAACCTATTCATGCAAATAACCCCTTAAACTACACAAACTTAAATATAATTGAAACAAACGTGGATATTCACGAGACATAAAAATACTCACTTTAGTTCTAAAGATCAACTATGAAAACACGGGTAACCTATTCATGCAAATAACCCCTTAAACTACACAAACTTAAATATAATTGAATGAAAGACATAAAAATACTCACTTTAGGCCTGTTCAGATCTACCGTGTGTCCTGTGAGGTGTGAACCCTTACAAGTGAGAGTTGTATTGATTGTGAGTGGCTTGTATTTATTAGGGCTAGCAGAGAGAACCCACCCTCTGTCAATGCCCCCACGCTGGGACAGAAAAAAACATTCCATTCATGTTTTACAGAGGGATCATGGCGGTTAAATGCGCTAAAACAATATTAGAGAAGCAATATTTCATGACCGAACCCCCAGCATCATTACGCGGTAGCTGTAAATTTATGACGCGTACTATTAATATTAATAATTAATATAGACTGGCGCAAAAATCCATACAGTTAATTTTATTTTAGCTGACAGGGTCGTTAGCTAGACATGTTTTAATAATATAAACCTGTAGTTATATACGATGCGTTGATAAGGTGTAACAATGCATGCCCTACTTTCTTATTTAAGAAGAGGGAATCCATTCCGGCTACTCCTTTGAGAACCGGCTCATTACGCAGAACCTGTTAGAGGATAGCAACTCTGCTAGCGGGCGACGAGCATCTAGCTCTCACCAGTCTGTCACAGGCAAGAAACCTATAGCTATATCAGATGTTTTAAACCTATGTATCTAGACGGGTAATTAAATACATTTTCTCATACAGATACAGATCGCCTCCAAGCGGACTGGGCGGTTGAAAACAGTGTAGCGGCTGAGCCGCTCGAGCATCGCGATTCCGATGTTGAGATCGTGGCGGATCCCCAGGATTCAGATGTCGAGTTCGTAGAACCGGACTATAATCCTCTAACTCGCGCGATACCCTACGCTCCTAAAAGATGGGGTGATTCGATAAGCACACGGCGCTGGAATAGAACAGGTAGCGGGCCCTTGAAACACGCGTGATATGTGTTTGTATCCTCTGTAGCCTGCGTCCCCCACCGATAACTACTGGATATATTTTATTTATGCGCGTTACGGTAGCTTTGCGAATTTAGCTTTGTGCGTGTGGCCCGTGTAGATATCATTTCTGAGGCGGCTAATAGTTATATTTTATTTACAGATGTTAAACTAGCATGCAGGAGGCCGCAGTTTGAAAAAGAAAACATCCCCATACGGCAACGACCGAGCAAGTCCACACCGGTTAATTCACCAGTCTCTGCAGTACACTATACGACTCATACTTGTAAGTATATATGTCTACGCCGCTCTATAGTGTACTTATACATGCAGATAAAAATTTCTGCGCTAACTAGTAGATATATTTTATTTACGTGTGTCAAGTTAGCTTTGTGAGTGTTTTGCGCATTCATGTATATTATATTTTATTTACAGCTGCTAAAGTATCGCCCGTGAGGTTGCAGTTTGAAGGAGAAAACAGTCCCATACGGCGGCAATCGAGCAGCGTGATGTCTGTTAATTCAGCATACTCTGTAGATCAGCACCCGGGGCATACTTGTAAGTATATATGTCTACACCGCTCTATAGCGTACTTATACAAACAATCATGCATCGGTTTCACAGATAATCAGTGTTGGTAGCTTTACAAATATCGCGTTGAATCAGAGTAAAGTGGAGCATGTAGCTTTTCCTATATCTCGCCCGATTAGCGGTTAACTACACCACGTATCTTTTCTTTAGTTACGGAGGAGCGTCATTCGCGAGTATTGCAACAGCGCAATTATGGATTTGAGAACAGAGCGGATGTGAGAACGGAACCTCTTTCACTCAGGTGTGTCGCAGATCGTGAAGAAAGCGACGCGACAACCGCACACCCCGGGAATACGGAGAGTAGTAGGCGTAAGAATACACGTCTGTGTCAAGCTACAGAATCTGCAAATAGCAACGCGGAAGCAGAAGCTGCCAATTCAGCCGATGCATTAGCGCCAAAGAAACGCGCGGTATCGCGCCGTCGTGTAAGTAAGAAGCAGAAGGATGATGCTCGATCACCTTACACACCAACACCCGTATGGACTGCTGAACACGCCAGAATATTTCTTGACATGTCTGCACAGTACGTGCATAATAAACTCGCGCAGAACAGACTAAAATCTTTCTGCGACACGTATGAAAGACTGATAAGTGCGTGTCCATCACCCGACATTATCGCAGAACTGTGCGATTTTAAACAAAATTATGCAAATGTATGATTTTAAACAAAAATTATGCAAATGTACAGTCAACTTCTGTGAAATAAACCTGTCTGCCTAAGAACGTATGCTTATGAATTGAAAAAATAATTAAAATGATCACGCATTACCCCCTAGGGGCTGTTACACGATCTCACAGCCCATTTACACAACTATGATGCCCCTGGAGGTGGCAGCATTCATGAGCAAACAATCGGTCAAAGCAGTGAGCATCTTGATACACACATATAGAAATTCTCATGAGGCCACCTCTGTAGGTAATAGTGCTTGTGATAGCGATGGGAGTTTGAAGGTGATAGTTGTACGCACGACTTTTTACTGTTCTTTACCAACGGGAAATTTTCAGGGTATACATTTATAGCCCAAAATGCAGGTCGCCACGATTCTTACTTTATTGTTAAGGCAGTGATTTTTGAAAAACTACAGGGAAATGTGATATGACTTGTGTTTTGAAACTGTTAAACTGTAAAGCGCTGCGGAATATGTTGGCGCTATATAAATAAAGATTATTATTATATTATTATTTAGCCCAAGGTGGCGTGGTCTTGTGTGTGACGTTACCCGGTTTGTCTATAAGGTTCATAGACTCGCTAAATTTTATCCCCATGAAGCTCACTAAATTACCTCAGGCCTTGGGATTTTCAGTTTTCCACACTTTTTAATACCTGAGAAAACAAAACTATGTAGGTCCCATACCCGATGTGAAATATTATGGGCTAGAGTACATGGCACAGGGTGCTTCTGGTCTGGCATGAGAGTCAGAAACACAGGTATGCTAAAAAGTTTGTACCCGATTTTTTGTTGAATGCTGGTCAAAATCGCTGCATAGGAGTGGGCGTGTGCCAAAATAGGCCTGGACACATCCCAACATGCCTGTCTTTTATATCTGAGGGGCATAGCATCTTTAAAAATAGGACTGGGCAACAAAAACGCTACTCATCCGCGGCTATACAGTGGTTCATGTATGTAGCGCATACCGAGAACATTGACATTCAGCATGCCTTAAGAGGGTGTGAGAAACAACTAGGTCAATATTTTCTAGATGACTATGCCTATGTTAACGGACAGCACATAGTTTTTGAATTTCATGGTTGTTTTTTCCACGGCTGTCCGTCGTGCTATAATGAAAATGCTGCAAATAAGGTCACAAACACCACCTACGGGCAATTATATCATGCCTTTTTAGCTAAAAAGCGCTAGCTGGAGAGGTGCGGGTACACCATAAGAGTGCTGTGGGAGCATGAGTGGCGTGAAATGTTTAAAAATGATTCAGCGGGTCGCCCCATCTATGAAATATGGCATTTTCCAAACACCAGCGACGATCTGTTTGCTCGCTACATTAAACTACACCATAGGGATAAGCTGGAGGGGTCCGTGTATCCTAGCTGCTACACTGATGATGGCAAGAAAAAAGCACTACAGTGACACTTTTCTTGAAAAAGAGCTTAATACAGCTTGATTCGCTACAATATTCATATGGTAACTATTTAAAATAACAGCTGAGAGTCAGAAACACAGGTATGCTAAAAAGTTTGTACCCGATTTTTGTTGAATGGTGGTCAAAATCGCTGCATAGGAGTGGGCACGTGCCAAAATAGGCCGGGACACGTGCCAAAATAAAGAATTTGCTCTGAATTTGTCATCAAGTTGCTGGAATCGTGTTAGTAATCAATTTAATACAGCTTGATTCGCTACAATATTCGTATGGTAACTATTTAAAATAACAGCTGAGAGTCAGAAACACAGGTATGCTAAAAAGTTTGAACCCGATTTTTGTTGAATGGTGGTCAAAATCGCTGCATAGGAGTGGGCATGTGCCAAAAATAGGTCTTTGAGATGTATTTATTTATTACAATAAAATCTTGTAATCTTGTTTTACAATACCGCGTCATTGCTTTTTTAAAAATACGAATAAAACAATCGCTTTATAGTGAGTGATATTGTAACACGGCCATATACATAATATGCCCGTGCAATGAGATGCCGGGAAAACAAGTTCCACAGAAAGTCCAGACCTGGCTGCATACTTTTGTGTTACAATTAATGAAACTACAATACCTGTTAGAAAACGAGTTCCACAGAAAGTCCGTGGTAATTTTCACCTATGTGTTAATTGCTCCATCTCTTGATTTTAAATTATTCTGAACAGAAAGCAATTGTTCTAAAAATTACTCAAAACTTCACCCCTCACAGTGATAATTGCTGTGCGTAAATAGTCTATTCTATCAAGTGAAACAGAATTACCCTATCTGTTGTGAATGTGTTAGAAATGAATTCTGAGCAGAAGCTCCCTCTGGTGGTTACAAACAGTACTGAACTATTCAATGAAGATTGTGAAGATTGGCAATCAGGTGTTACAGACTGGTCTTATATAAGGGAGGTTCCCTCCCATCAGGGTTGCCGGTGATCAATTGTTCTTGTCTCAACTTTGGTTCCTGGTTCACTTGGAAGCTTGCTGTGTCTTGCCTGCATCTTCTGCTAACAGATAAGATATTTTCTGCTTTTATTTTTGTGCTTGCTTTTTGCATTTTGTCCTGCACTTCTGTGGAGGTCAGCCAGGTCTCCTCCAGGGGCTTGTGCTCCTCTCAGTTTATCTGAGCCACTTTTATTTGTTCATTTGCCTTTTCCAGTTTTTTCAGTGGCTGCTGCTTAGTTTTGTTACACCAGAGAACTAATTTAGGTGGTAGAGGTCATGTGATCTCAGGTGTTTTTGCAATTAGTGAGTTGGTATTTTTTTAGGGTTTTTTGGATTGCAGTAAGTGTCCTTCCTATCCTTTTTCTTTCTAGGAAGATTGGGCCCCAACGTTTGCTCATACTATTTTCTGTCTGTGTCTGTATTCCTCTTGTCTAACCGCCATTACATGTTTGGGGGCTTCCTATGTTCTTTGGGGATCTGCTCCGGGCAGATAGTTTTCCTCTTTCTATCTTTAGGTGTAGTTAGCTTCTCAGGCTGTGACGAGGCATCTAGGACCAACGTAGGTACGCTCCACGGCTGCCTTTAGTTGTGGTGGTTAGTCGGGGTACTGCAATCCAGTAGTTTCCAACCTCTCTGGTGTATTGCCTTTTTTTTGCCTGCTCTCCTCAGCTACCAAATCATAACAGTATCACCGACCAAACTGAAGATTGTATGGTACTCACAGAAGGGAAAGATAGTGTAAAAAAAAAAAAAAGTTGTCAGAGATAATTTTTTTTTTTCTTTCCCTCTTTTTCTCTGGGTGCTGAGAATTTTTTTTTTTTCTCTCAATGGAGTTTGCACAGTTGTCTGGCCGTGTGGATCAGCTTGCCACTGAAGTTCGGAGTATTGCTACCTATCTTGCAGGGTTGCCGGTTGTGGAACCTAGGATCCCCATGCCAGATTTGTTTTTAGGGGATCGAGCTAAATTTCTGAATTTCAAAAATAACTGTAAGTTGTTTTTTGCCTTAAAACCTAAGTCCTCAGGGAACGCAGCACAGCAGGTTCAAATTGTCATCTCTCTCCTGCGCGGCGATCCTCAGGATTGGGCTTTTTCCCTGACACCTGGGGATCCTGTTTTGAGTAATGTTGATGCATTTTTTCTGGCTCTGGGGTTATTGTACGATGAACCTAATGTCACTGATCAAGCTGAAAAAGCCTTGTTGGCATTAAATCAGGGGCTTGAGGACGCTGAGTTATACTGTCAGAGGTGGGCAGTCCTGACCAAATGGAATGATGATGCTTTGGCAGCCCTTTTTCAGAAGGGTCTGTCAGAGAATGTAAAAGATGTTATGGTGGGTTTCCCTGCTCCCTCTGGTCTCAATGATTCTATGTCATTAGCGATTCAAATTGACAGACGTTTGCGTGAGCGTAGAGGTATGCGTGGAATAGTGTTGCCTTGTGAACCAGCTTCTGAACCCATGCAGTGTGATAGAGTGGCTTCTGGGGCACAGCGTCATGAGTTTCGAAAATGCAATGGGTTATGTTTCTACTGTGGTGACGCCTCTCATGCTATTTCAGTCTGCCCTAAGCGGGGAAGACGTTTTGCACGCTCAGTTGTCTTGGGTAGTGTTCAGACTAAATTTCTGTTGACTGTTACCCTGATTTTCTCCCTGTCCACATTTTCTGCTCAGGCTTTTGTTGATTCGGGAGCAGCTATTAACCTGATGGATTTTGATTTTGCTAAACGTTGTGGGTTTCCCTTGATACCCCTATGGAAGTCTATTCCCCTACTGGGGATTGATTCTACCCCTTTGGCTGAGAAATAAACCCCAGTTCTCTACTCAGGTGATAATGAGGGTTGAACCTGATCATCAGGAGAGTTGCAAATTTCTGGTGCTGTATAATCTGCATGACATTATTGTACTAGGTTTCCCTTGGTTACAGTCTCATAATCCTGTTTTGGATGGGAAATCTGTGTCTGTAACCAGTTGGGGCTGCCAATGTGTTAATGCCAACACTGCTGTTTTTTCTGCCTCTCCCCAGACTCAGGATGTTCCTGACTTTTTGACTGATTTTTCTGATGTGTTTAGCGAAAGTAAATCTGCATCCTTGCCCCCCCCCATAGGAGCTATGACTGCGCTATTGAATTAGTGCCTGGTAGTAAATTCCCTAAAGGTCGCCTTTTTAACTTGTCTGTACCTGAACATGACGCTATGCGGTCTTATATCAAGGAGTCATTAGAGAAGGGTCATATCAGACCATCCTCTTCACCCTTGGGTGCCGGTTTTTTTCTTTGTGGCCAAAAAGGATGGTTCATTAAGGCCGTGTATTGATTATCATCTCTTGAACAATATCACTGTGAAATATCAATATCCGTTACCCTTGATTTCTGACCTGTTTTCCAGGGTGAAAAGTGCTACTTGGTTTACCAAGCTTGACCTCAGGGAGGCGTATAACCTTATTCGCATTAAGCACGGGGATGAATGGAAGACGGCATTTAATACCCCAGAGGGGCATTTTGAGTACCTAGTGATGCCCTTTGGGCTCACTAATGCTCCTTCCGTCTTCCAGTCCTTCATGAATGACATTTTCAGGGATTTTGTGGATATATTTCTGATTGTTTATTTGGATGATATCTTGATTTTTTTCCAATGACTGCGACTCTCATGTGAAACATGTTCGGACTGTGTTCCAGATTTTGAGAGAGAATGCTCTGTATGTGAAGGGATCAAAGTGTCTTTTTGGCGTACAGAGGATCTCATTTCTGGGATTCATTTTGTCCCCATCTGTTATTGAAATGGACCCGGTCAAGGTTCAGGCCATCTGTGATTGGGTCCAACCTACTTCATTAAAGGCTCTTCAGAGATTCTTGGGTTTTGCCAATTTTTATCGTAAATTTATTGGTAATTTCTCTGTTATTGTTAAACCATTGACTGATTTGACCAAGAAGGGTTTGATGTGGTGAATTGGCCTCCTGAGGCAGTCTCTGCGTTTCAGGAACTTAAGCGGAGATTCACTTCTGCTCCTGTTCTACGGCAGCCTGATGTTTCTCTGCCATTTCAGGTGGAGGTTGATGCCTCTGAAATTGGGGCAGGTGCCGTTTTGTCCCAAAGAGATCCAGAGACCTCTAAAAGTAACCCTTGTGCCTTTTTCTCTCGAAAATTTTCTCCAACTGAACGTAATTATGACGTGGGTAATCGGGAGTTATTGGCCATGAAGTGGGCTTTTGAAGAGTGGAGACATTGGCTGGAGGGAGCCAAACATCAGGTGGTGGTCCTCACGGACCATAAGAATCTGGTTTATCTGGAATCAGCCAAGCGACTTAATCCTAGACAGGCCAGGTGGGCCTTGTTTTTCACACGTTTTAATTTTGTGGTTTCCTTTCTTCTGGCACTAAGAATGTTAAAGCGGATGCCCTCTCGAGGAGTTTCCTTGCGGACTCTCCTGAGTTATCTGATCCTGCTGTTATTTTGAAAGAGGGTGTAGTTCTTTCCGCCATCTCGCCCAATTTGAGACTGGCTCTGGAAGGGTGTCAGGAGGATAAACCCGAGCGCTGCCCTATTGGGAAATTGTTTGTCCCAGACCGGTGGAAAAAGAGTGTGATGTCTGAGATTCATTGTTCCGCGTTGGCTGGTCATCCCGGAATTTTTGGTACCAGAGATTTGGTTAGTCGGTCCTTTTGGTGGCCTACTTTGCCTCGTGACGTCAGGGAATTTGTGCAGTCCTGCGGGACTTGCTCTCGCTCCAAGCCTTGCTCTCGCTCTAGTGGTTTGTTGATGCCATTGGCTGTGCCCAAGAGACCATGGATCCATATCTCTATGGATTTCATTTCCGACCTCCCTGTTTCTCAGAGAATGACCGTTATCTGGGTGATTTGTGATAGGTTTTCCAAAATGATACATCTTGTGCCATTACCTAAGTTGCCTTCCTCCTCCGAATTGGTGCCTTTGTTCCTTCAGCACGTGGTTCGGTTACACGGCATTCCTGAGAACATTGTGTCTGACAGAGGAGTCCAGTTTGTTTCCAGATTTTGGAGGACTTTTTGTTCTAAACTTGGTGTTCAATTGTCTTTCTCCTCGGCTTTTCATCCTCAGACCAATGGACAAACTGAGAGAACAAACCAGACATTGGAGACTTATCTGAGATGCTTTGTGTCTGCTGATCAGGATGACTGGGTCTCTTTTTTGCCTTTGGCTGAGTTTGCTCTTATTAATAGGGCTATCTCTGCCACTTTGATGTCTCCATTTTTCTGCAATTTTGGGTTTCACCCTCGATTTTCTTCGGGACAGACGGAGGCTTCTGTCTGTCCAGGTGTTGACTCTGTTGTGGAGCGTATGCAGCAGATTTGGGACCAGGTAGTGGAGAGGTTGTCCCTCTCTCCGGAGAGGGCCCAGCGGTTTGCCAACCGGCATAGGACTGATGGTCCTCGGTTTGAAGTGGGGGACTTGGTCTGGTTGTCCTCAAGAAATATCCCTATGAGAGTTGCATCTCCTAAGTTTAAGCCTAGGTTCATTGGACCTTATAAGATCATGGAGATCCTTAATCCTGTTTCCTTTCGTTTACTTCTTCCAGGGACATTTAAGATCCATAACGTGTTCCACAAGTCCTTATTGAAGAGGTTTGTCGAGCCAGTGGTTCCTATGGCTGCGCCTCCTGACCCTGTTTTGGTTGAGGGCAATCTGGAGTATGTGGTTGAGAAAATATTGGATTCTCGTTTTTCTAGACGGAAACTCCAGTATTTGGTTAAGTGGAGAGGTTATGGTCAGGAGGACAATTCTTGGGTGTTTGCTTCGGACATCCATGCTAGGAGACTGATCCGTGCGTATCACAGAGCTCATCCTGACCGACCTGGTTGCCCAAATGAGGGTTCGGTGACCCCTCCTCAAGGGGGGGGTACTGTTGTGAATGTGTTAGAAATGAATTCTGAGCAGAAGCTCCCTCTGGTGGTTACAAACAGTACTGAACTATTCAATGAAGATTGTGAAGATTGGCAATCAGGTGTTACAGACTGGTCTTATATAAGGGAGGTTCCCTCCCATCAGGGTTGCCGGTGATCAATTGTTCTTGTCTCAACTTTGGTTCCTGGTTCACTTGGAAGCTTGTTGTGTCTTGCCTGCATCTTCTGCTAACAGATAAGATATTTTCTGCTTTTATTTTTGTGCTTGCTTTTTGCATTTTGTCCTGCACTTCTGTGGAGGTCAGCCAGGTCCCCTCCGGGGGCTTGTGCTCCTCTCAGTTTATCTGAGCCACTGTTATTTGTTCATTTACCTTTTCCAGTTTTTTCAGTGGCTGCTGCTTAGTTTTGTTACACCAGAGAACTAATTTAGGTGGTAGAGGTCGTGTGATCTCAGGTGTTTTTGCAATTAGTGAGTTGGTATTTTTTAGGGTTTTTTGGATTTCAGTAAGTGTCCTTCCTATCCTTTTTCTTTCTAGGAAGATTGGGCCCCAACGTTTGCTCATACTATTTTCTGACTGTGTCTGTATTCCCTCTTGTCTAACCGCCATTACATGTTTGGGGGTGTAATACTATTGTAGGAACTCGAGGATTCTGATAGCGTGGGGCAATGAACAATCAGAGACGGGTTTCTTTGAATGCAAATAATGTATTTGTGAAACAGCAAAACACCCAAAAACAATATTCAAACAACCCGTAGTGACATGCAATGAAACGAGTCCATATATATACACAAGTCCAGTTATATGAATCCGGATATATAAGTCCTTGAACCTCTATAGCGAGGGCGGTAAAGTTCTTACGACGGAGTACTCACACAAATGTGACCACAAGGTAAGTCTGATGCACAGGTAACGTGGCTGGATTTACTCACTGCTGGTGTGTGAAGAGTCAGATCCAGGTATGCAGAAAACACAGGGAGGTCCAGGAACAATTTAATCTCAGTTGTGGCTTAATTCAGTGAAGTCCAACAACAAGTTCATATGTCAGTAAGATTCCAGTAACAGTTCCAACAGCTCTCACCAGAGGTAGTGCACGAAGGGTTAAACAGCAACAGTTCAGAAACACAGTTCTTATCAGATGGAGTGAACCAAGGGTTAAATTCCCAAGTCAACAGGTTAGTGATAACACAGTACTGCAACTTACATATGCCCAGAATGTCCAGAGCCATGGGTAGAAACTGCTGTGGCTGAGAAACACCTGAAGATAAGGTTATGCACTTTCCTGGTAAATACACAAAAGATCTGTGAGGAACAAAGCAGCTGGGTTGCAGGGAAACGGAAGCAGAATACTCCAGCAGGGAAGCCAGCACCTGAGCCAGGTTTTAAACAAACGAACAGGAAGTAGGGCACACAAAACAGCAAACTCCATTTTAACAAAGGGCAAAATCATTGACAAAGTTACCTAGAAAACCCGGAATACTGACATTACTCCCCCCCTAAAGACGGCCTCCGGACGGTCCTGGACCAGGCCTGTCCGGGTATCTCCGATGAAACTGAGCAATCTTCAGAGGCGCATTGATGTTACTTACTGGTTCCCAAGAATCATTTTCAGGAGAGTAACCTTGCCATCTAACTAGATACTGAAGCCGGTTTCTATGAAGTCTCGAATTAACAATATCCTGTACCACGAATTGTTCTTCGCCATCAACCAACACTGGTGGAGGGGGAGGTATGATACGTCCCTGAAACGTGTTAGGAGAGACTGGTTTTAATAAGGAAACATGAAATACTGGGTGTACCTTTAAAGTCCGTGGTAGCTTCAACCGACAGGCAACAGAGCTCACAATCCCAGTGATCTTGAATGGACCGATGAATTTCTGTCCCAGTTTCTGCGAAGGAACACCCAATTTTAGATTCTTGGTGGACAACCAAACCGAGTCTCCTACCTTATACATAGGTGCTGGTTTCCGGAATCTATCGGCCGACTTCTTGTAACGCTCCTGTGCTGTGGTCAGGGAGTCCTTCAAAACTTCAAGATTACGTTGCAACGCCGTCACTCTGTCTTCAACCGCTGGTACCGAAATCGTAACCGGAGACCTAGGCAAAATACTTGGATGATAACCCAGGTTGGCAAAAAAAGGCGTTACCTTCGTGGAACTGCTTTGGGAGTTGTTGTACAAAAATTCCGCTAAAGGAAGTAGCTTCAGCCAATCGTCCTGCAAATGACTGACGTAACAGCGTAGATATTGCTCCAAGGTTTGATTTGTCCGTTCGGTCTGCCCGTTGGTCTGAGGATGGTATGCAGAAGACAAGCAAACATTAATGTGGAGCGCAGAACAAAATCCTTTCCAAAATCTAGAGGTAAATTGTATTCCCCGGTCAGAAATGATGTCATCTGGTACCCCATGCAGCCGGAAAATGTTCTGGATAACTAGATCTACTGTCTCTGTAGCTGAGGGAAGACCAGCACACGGAATGAAATGAGCAGCTTTCGTTAAACGATCTACTACCACCAAAATAGTATTTTTACCACCAGAGGTGGGTAACTCCACAATAAAGTCCATCGAAATAGACCCCCAAGGGCGAGACGGTACAGGTAGCGGTTTAAGAAGACCAGTAGGTGAAACGCGAGGAACCTTGTACCGGGCACAAACTTCACAAGAGCGGACATAGTCATTCACATCCTTCAAGCAGGTAGGCCACCAAAAAAAACGAGTTAACAATTCCTGCATCTTCTGTACCCCCTATGACCAGCCAATTTAGAGTCGTCGTGGACCAATTTGAGAACTCGAAGTCTTACAGCCTCTGGGACATAAATACATCGATCTCTAAGCCACACACCATTCCGAAGGACAAGATTCACATTGTCAGGTGGAGCTGCAAGAAATACGTCACCGTCATAGGCCAGCTTGATCTCCTGCCACAAGTCCCGGTTCCGGAGCACTCCAACGAAATTGGCCTCCGACAAGATGGTCTTAGACGGGGTCCCAGGCACGGAATCCACGGTATGGATTCGGGATAATGCGTCAGCTTTCCCATTACGTGAACCTGGGCGGTACGAAATAATAAAATTAAACTGGTCAAGAACAAACTCCACCTAGCTTGTCGAGGAGAAAGACACCTGGCAGACTTAAGGAATTCCAAATTGCGATGATTCGTGAGTACTACTACCTGCTGAGTTGCCCCCTGCAAATGGTGTCTCCATTCCTTAAAGGCAGAAATAATTGCCAAAAGTTCCTTATCTGCCACATCATAGTTCAGTTCTGTAGAAGATAACCTACGAGAGAAGAAGGCACACGGGTGCAGCAAACCTTTGTCTCCGGTACGTTGTGAGAGGATAGCTCCCAATGCACAGTCAGACGCGTCCACCTCCACGATAAAAGGCTGTGCAGGATCCGGATGCATCAATATTGGAGCCGTGGTAAAACAACCCTTCAGGCGATCAAAGGCTTCCTGAGCTTGCGAAGACCATTCAAACTTCTTCCCCTTCTTGGTGAGGAGAGTGATGGGACGGACAATTTCTGAAAAATTTCGGATAAACCGTCTATAAAAGTTAGCAAAGCCAATGAATCGTTGTACCTCCTTAATGTTTCCTGGTACCGGCCAGTCCAAGATTGCCTGGATCTTGCTGGACTCCATATTCAATCCCTGAGGCGAGATAACATAGCCTAAAAATTGAATTTCAGAACAATGGAACTCACACTTTTTGAGTTTGATGTACAAATGATTATCTCTCAAACGTCTAAGTACGGTTTTGACATGTTCCTGATGTTCCTGTAAGGAGTCAGAAAAGATTAAGATGTCATCGAGGTAAATTACCACATATTGGTCCAATAAATCCCTGAAAATGTCGTTGGCTAAATGTTGAAAAGCAGCAGGAGCGTTACAGAGTCCGAATGGCATCATCAAATATTCAAAATGTCCATACCGGCATCTAAAAGCTGTCTTCCATTCGTCTCCGGGCCGTATACGGAGTAAATTATATGCCCCACGAAGATCTAATTTGGTAAATACTTTGGCCTGGCGAACTCTTTCCAACAATTCTGGAATTAGGGGCAACGGGTACCTGTTACGAATGGTTACCTTATTTAACTCCCGGTAGTCAATGCAGGGTCTTAGAGTACCATCCTTCTTCTTTACAAAGAATATTGGAGCTCCCGCTGGTGAAGAAGATGGTCGGATAAACCCTTGGCTAAATTCTCATCTATATACTCTCGTAAAGATTTTAATTCCGGAGCGCCAACGGGTAAACATGGCCGAAAGGAATCGCTGCTCCAGGAAGCAATTCTATGGGGCAGTCATACGGTCTATGTGGGGGAAGTTGATCTGCCTTCCTTTTATCACAAATGTCTGAGAATTCCTGATAAATCAGAGGGAGAGTAGGTACCTGTATCACCTCTTCCAAGTTCTGGGTAACTGGAGCCGCTACAGTTGGACTGATGGTAGAACTGCACTTCGGGAGAAAGGTTATCTCCTTGGTTTCCCAATTGATGATTGGATTTTGTGACCGTAACCAGGGAATTCCTAAAATTACAGGAAAATGAGGAGAAGATATTAACATGAATGAAAGTGTTTCTTGATGGTCTGGTTCCATCTTACACTCCAGAGGCACTGTCTCCCGATCTACTGGTCCAGAAACTAATGGGGAACCATCCACCGTTTCCATAGTGATTGGTGAAGCTCTTAGTTGTGTCTTTATACCATGTTCCTTTGCAAAAGAAGAATCCATGAAATTCCCACCTGCTCCAGAGTCTATCATGGCAGAACTTGATATCCACTGTTCCTCCCACTGAATCTGAATAGGAAGAGAACAATGTGAATATTTCTCCCTTGATCTTTAGGGGAAGTCGGCATCAGTATTGGGGGGAAAACCGCATCTAGATGTAGACTGGTCTCCGAAACTTCAGACTCAGCGTCTGTGTTATCATAATCCCCTACTACCGCCAACACCTTGTTGGGTCGCCTAGGACATTTAGGACAATTGATGAGGAAATGGTCCGATTGACCACAATAGAAACATAAGCGCTCATGGAGACAGTATTCGCGGCGTTCATTATTCTTGTCTGCGTTCAGTTAAACGGATATCAATACGTACACAGTGCTGTATAAACAATATTCAAACAACCCGTAGTGACATGCAATGAAACGAGTCCATATATATACACAAGTCCAGTTATATGAATCCGGATATATAAGTCCTTGAACCTCTATAGCGAGGGCGGTAAAGTTCTTACGACGGAGTCCTCACACAAATGTGACCACAAGGTAAGTCTGATGCACAGGTAACGTGGCTGGATTTACTCACTGCTGGTGTGTGAAGAGTCAGATCCAGGTATGCAGAAAACACAGGGAGGTCCAGGAACAAGTTAATCTCAGTTGTGGCTTAATTCAGTGAAGTCCAACAACAAGTTCATATGTCAGTAAGATTCCAGTAACAGTTCCAACAGCTCTCACCAGAGGTAGTGCACGAAGGGTTAAACAGCAACAGTTCAGAAACACAGTTCTTATCAGATGAAGTGAACCAAGGGTTAAATTCCCAAGTCAACAGGTTAGTGATAACACAGTATGTGCAACTTACATATGCCAAGAATGTCCAGAGCCATGGGTAGAAACTGCTGTGGCTGAGAAACACCTGAAGATAAGGTTATGCACTTTCCTGGTAAATACACAAAAGATCTGTGAGGAACAAAGCAGCTGGATTGCAGGGAAACGGAAGCAGAATACTCCAGCAGGGAAGCCAGCACCTGAGCCGGGTTTTAAACAAACGAACAGGAAGTAGGGCACACAAAACAGCAAACTCCATTTTAACAAAGGGCAAAATCATTGACAAAGTTACCTAGAAAACCCGGAATACTGACAGGGGGCTTCCTATGTTCTTTGGGGATCTGCTCCGGGGCAGATAGTTTTCCTCTTTCTATCTTTAGGTATAGTTAGCTTCTCAGGCTGTGACGAGGCGTCTAGGACCAACGTAGGTACGCTCCACGACTGCCTTTAGTTGTAGTGGTTAGTCAGGGTACTGCAATCCAGTAGTTTCCAACCTCTCTGGTGTATTGCCTTTTTTTTGCCTGCTCTCCTCAGCTACCAAATCATAACACTATCTAAATAGCCTGTTAAGATGTGAGTTTCTATCAATTGTACTGAGCTGAACATGCCCGGGCATAACTTCCCTGGGGGCAGTCCTGCTAAAAAGATACCAAGTGTTAGCCTGTACAATAACTTTCCAGCAAGTGAAGCAGACACTCACATAGGGACTTAATGCAATGCTAGAAAAAGACTATCTTTTACATACATTTACTGCTGGACTTAAAAGATCTCCCACAAAAAGTTTTGAGGCTTATAAAAATCAAGAATCGCCTTGATAGACCTTTCCCCCACACCAAAGACTGATCAAATCCACAAGGAGATGGATAAAATATAAATAGAGCCGAATAAAATCATGAAACACTTTGATAGAACTTCCCAGATTCAACAGTCCTGATTTCCCAGACAGATCAAATCACAAGGAGACGGATAAAATGATAGGGGGCGTGACGACCTGTCAGATTGAGTTTGACGAAAGATACCCCTCCTACACTACTCATGTCCTGCCACTGGTGTTTGTGTACTAGCGCTCTTAACGGAGATGAGCCTTGGCGTAGGGGTGGTGGCTCCGGCCTGAGGTGGCGTAGGTGTGGGTTTGGGCTTCCTGTTGATAGCTCCCTGCTCGGCGACGGCGGGCCTGCGCTTTTGCACTTTGAGGGCGTACCAGCCCTTGACACCCCAGTGCCGGGTATAGGTCACGCAATCTCCCGGGTATAGATGACTATCCGGGTGCCCTTCTAGTAGATGTTACTCAACGTCCCGCCTGTTTACAATGATTTCTGCCAACAGGTTGGGCTACTTAATGAAGCCCCAGCCTCCCTTCAGCTGGAAATCCATCGCAGTGCCTTTCCGCATGGGACCCTGGTCTGGTCCGCGAGCCTTGCGGGTCTGCCTCTTAACTTCCAGGTCCTGCTCATTCTGAGCTTTATGCAGGGCCTCAGTCATTGCCAACAAAGGATATATAACAAAATATTGAGATGAACTTTTGTTAATGACCAAATACTTATTTTCCATAATTTGCAAAATAAATCTTGCCAAATCAGACATGGTGATTTTCTGGATTTGTTTTCTCATTTTGACTCTAAAAGTTGTGGTCTACCTATGATGTCAATTACAGGCCTCTCTCATCTTTTTAAGTGGGAGAACTTGCACAATTGGTAGCTGACTAAATACATTTTTTTTCCCCACTGTAGTTATACGGAGATGTGTTTTATACGTCTGTCTGACCCTTTGTACTCGGCAGCAGAAGAAATGTAAAAATAGCAAGCATTAAGTTGTTTATGAATTACCCAAGACATAGGTCAAAACAGAGCATAGAATTAATTATAATGCCTTCACAGCCATGCTATGCTTTTAGCACAATTAGTATCTATGATCTTTAGGTCTAAAAGATAATACAGTGCACTGACTGGGTCTGCATCAAAAAGTGGGGTCAACACTTGCTTGTTACTAGTAAGTACTGATGACTGAGCTATACACTAATGACAACATTAGCTACATTCTGCCATCTAGTGGATTGACTTGGAAGAGCGAGTCCTTCAGTTTATCACCTGGCAAAGTTGTAATTATTAACAACAGACTATTATATATTATTATTATTATTATCAGTATAATCATTGTTAATACAAACTGGATTTAGGTTATTTGAACTAGAGGGACAAATGACTTTAGGAAATGTGCACAAAATGTCTTTTTCAGATAGGTACACTCTGTAATCTGCCTGAAAAAGCGCTAAATAAACATTAAAAAGAATGAACAGATGCACTGCAATATAAAAACGAGCAGCTGTGCATGTTTTCCATCTTTAGGGTGACTTGTAGCCACTTTATATTTCCAAAGACATGAAGCAGTTAAGAGAACTGACCTGACTGTTCTTTATGCATCTTACACTTACAGTAGAAATCGTTGACTATTTTATATACAAAATATATTTTATACAAAAAAATGCCAGGGGCAAAGTCGCCAAAAAAAAACTAATAAAAAGCTTTTATAGGGAATCGGTCTTGTAAAAAAAAAACGCTTTTAACCTGCAGATATGGGGTTAATCTGCAGGTTACTAGCATTCCACTGCGGCTGTAGCACTGAGAGCCCCACTGCCAGTAGGAAATTAACTTTATTCCTCCCACCATGCTCGGTCTTTCATCCATAGGGGCGGTTTCAGTCACTGCTCTGTGTATAGAGAGCGCCAGCTGTAACCATGCCCCGGCACTGACTGATGCGCCGGTGTCTTAAAGTAAAGTAGTAGTGTGCACAGAGTCTAAGGCCGGTGTCACACTGGCAAAGAATATCTTCATATCTTCTGCATTCAAGGCAGATTGGAGAGGGGAGAGTCTGGTAAGAGGGAGACCGATTAGTAGAGAGTTACAGTAGTCCAGACGAGAATGAATAAGAGAAACAGAATTGTGATATCACCTTCACAATTCTTGCATCCATTGAACTTGTGAGTTTTTTGGAGAGTTTATTCTTGTATTTCTTTGCATGAAGTCAGAATAGCCTCCCAGAGCTGCTGTTTTGATGTGAACTGCCTCCCACCCTCATAGATCTTTTGCTTGATGATACTCCAAAGGTTCTCTATAGAGTTGAGGTCATGAGTTTATCTCCCTTTATGCCCATAGCAGCCAATGTCACAGAGGTATTCTTTGCAGCATGAGATGGTGCATTGTCATGCATGAAGATGATTTTGCTCCTGAAGACAAGTTTCTGCTTTTTATACCATGGAAGAAAGTTGTCAGTCAGAAACTCTATATACTTTGCAGAGGTCATTTTCACACCTTCAGGAACCTTAAAGGGCCCTACCAGCAGTTTCCCCATGATTCCGAACCAAAACATTGACTCCACCTCCTTGCTGACATCGCAGCCTTGTTGGGACATGGTGGCCATCCACCAACCATCTGGACCATCCAGGGTTGCTCGACACTCATCAGTAAACAAGACTGTTTGAACATTAGTCTTCATGTATGTCTGGTCCCACTGCAACTGTTTCTGCTTGTGAGCACTGTTTAGGTGTGGCCGATTAGTAGGTTTATGCACCACAGCAAGCCTTTGAAGGATCCTACACCTTGAAGTTCGAGGGATTACAGAGGCACCAGCAACTTCAAATATCTGTTTGCTGGTTTGTAATGGCTTTTTAGCAGCTGCTCTCTTAATCCGATGAACTTGCCTGGCAGAAACCTTCCTCATTCTGCCTTCATCAGCACGAACACGTCTGTGCTCAGAATCAGCCACAAATCTCTTAACAATACGATGATCACGCTTAAGTTTTCGGGAAATATCTAATGTTTTCATCCCTTGACCAAGGCATTGCACTATTTGATGCTTTTCAGTAGCAAAGAGATCATTTTTCTTTCCCATGTTACTTGAAAACTCTGGCCTGCTTAATAGTGTGGAACACCCAGTTTTCCTTTTATTGGGCTCACATGGCAAACTAATTATCACAGGTATCTGAGATTGATTTCACTGATCCAAAGAACCCTGAGACACAATTCCATCAATGGGTTTCATTTACAAAAAAACAAAACAAAACACTATGACACTATGAAACCAATTTGCATAATAATTTGGAACATGGTGTATACTGATTTTTCTCCGGAAATTGAAACTAGGGAACATGCCACAAGAAATCAGCAAGATCAAACAATTCAAATAAAATATACAAAAAGTAAAACAAATTAAAAAATATTAAATAAATGGATATACCTATTAAAATGTCAAAATAGATAATGCAAGTCTGTGCGATAATTAAGGCCCATGAAAGAATGTGCATTTAACTGTAAAAAACAAAATAATTCTAGTATTAGCGATAGTCTACTCCAACCAGCTCCTCTACTGGGTCTGTTGACATGTTCAATGCCAATTACTTTGAGAGAGGAGACATTACCATTATGTGTCTGTAGCAAGTGTTTTGGGAGACCCAACAACAAGCCGTTCAGTAGCATGGAATCCGGTGAAGATGCGCTAATATGTTCTGCCATCCTTCTCTTTAACATGCGGGTGGCACATCCTGACATCCTGTAGTATTTTTGACAAATTGTGCAGACAGTCATATGGACAACGTGGGTAGTATGGCAATTCATATATGATTTGATATGATATGTTTTACCCATGCTGATATTAAAGGTTTTTGATTTTAGCATCTATTTGCAAAGATTACATTTAATGCCGCAACATTTACATGATCTGTCAACATTAAGCCATGTTTCTGAAGTCTGTTTACAGGAAAATAAGCTACGGGAAATAATGTTTCCAACATTACAAGCGTTCCTGGCTACAAAATTAATACCTCTAGATAAAAAATTTAAAAAAATTACATCTTGGTGTAACATGGAGGAATATTTACATACACAGTCTATAATCTTAAAGTAATCTGTGCTATGAAGAATAGAAAAAGTAACTTGTCATGAAGTTGTATGTTGAGTGGTGTGAGATAGCACTCACTGAATGTGGTGGGGACACTCACTTGGCAGCGGGATTTATGGCACACACGCACAATTTTCCACTTAAGCCAGTCCTTACAGTTTATTATGTAATCACAAACCACTGTAGGCCTTGTTATACATCACAGACCTAGCATACAGTCCACTCTCATCTGCGGTTATGTCGACACAGTTCATTAACTGACCCTCGTCAGTGCACACAGTCTCACATGCTCTGGGTTACCTGCTTGGCAGCATTGCAGGCTTCACAGGCTGACATCACTTAGGTCCTGACTTCCAGGGAAGCTGCCTTCCTCGGATCACTGTCCCATATGATGACTGGCTCGACCAGGTCACACCCGACAGTTCCAGACCCACAGAAGGTCCGTAGATTCCCCCAGTGCAGTTATCCGTCACGGACTCTGCAGGCACATGCCTCCTCCATGTGCCTTTCAGGAAACCTGTATACTTTCAGGACCTTCTAACACAGAGACCTGTCCTCCTTCAGGACCTTACAACACAGACCATGTGACCAAGCTACAGTCTCATTATTATAACGTATGAGACACACCCATTAATGGGAGGAATGTGGTTAGCCAGACCCGCCCAGCTTTCCGGCTAACCCTGTAAGCCCAGCTTCTTATAAGCTAAACAAGGTTTGTGGAACTACAGGTCCCAGAGCATCATTTCATGCTTACAGCGCAGAGGACCTCCCCCTCTGCTACACATACTGGCCATTCACAACAATGCCGGTCACGGCCTCACATATCAACCCCTCTGTTCAAACTTGAGAAGCTGAACACTTGTCATAAACCAGGGGCCCCATGTCACCTTGCCCACAAGTCGAGAGGGCCTTCTCAGTCGCTTTTGAGCATCAGCTCCAGAGACATAGTCCATCATGGTCATTAAATTCTTGTCTGGGGACAATGTACTATTGGACTTCGTCGACTCATGTTTCAAAGTCATCACTTTGTTAGACCTCCCCCGCCCCCTGGGGTCCGTATGTAGTCCTTGAGCTTCAGCCCTTGAGTCACAGTCTGTCCATGTCACTAGAAGCTTTTTAGTCACATCTCTCAAGCACGCCTCTTTACCAGACCTTTCTCTCCATGTCCGCCTCCATGGTTTGTGCGGTTGTGAGACTCACTTACAGTGGAGCCTACTGTCTGGTCTGAGTCTGACCCATCTAGTACACTACAGGGTCTCACGCCTAGGTCAGTCAGCAGTGAGCTACTCTTCCATACATTAGGGAACACCTACATCTCTCCAGACCTCAGGTTGAGGGTGGTTGCCATCTCTGTTCCACTTCCTGCAGCTGTTTATTAATCTGCAGTCTGTGAATTCTTAGCTGCTCTATCTCCCTTAGGTACAAAGCCCGATATTCAAGGAGCATTCGGATATTCCTAAGGCTTTCGACTGAGCCGACAATGACGAATTGAACCATCCCATCTTCACCAGCTACCTGGGCTTCATCATCAGCTGGAATCCTCACTCTCACCACACCGGATTTATTCATGATTTCTTGCATCACTTTTCCAAGTCTACCAATGACTTTCCTCGCCAAATTTCTGGGCACTTGAACGATATCTTCCACAAAGCCCAGCCGACTTTGAGCTTTCCTGGCATGCTCCAAACGTCGAGCGGCTTCCTTATTCCTCAACAGGATCATCTGTTTCGTGCAGAGGCAGTGTAGGTGCATGTCACTCAGGATCACCAACCACTTCACCGTGACTTCTCTAATCGACAGAATGACCAACTGCTGAGTCTCTCGCGCCCAGTACACACTACACTCTTCTACTGCCTTTCTAAAGGCCTCATGCATGGCCTCACTGGCACAAGCTTCCCGAACGTTCTCGAGTACCTCTACCAAGCACTTGAAGAGTGAAGTCTCATTCTCTTCATGAACGGACGGCTCCTGCTTTGCCTTGGACCATCCCGTCAAGCCATCTGCCACGACCGGGTGATTGTCTTGTTCAGCTCTTGGCACGAACTCTTCCTGAGCATTACACTCTTCAAGACCCCTCGCCAAGATGGGCATTTGCAGCTCCACTTCGTTACCACTCTGGACCTGCCGCTGTAAGTCTGCGACCACCAACTCCTTCTCATGCAGAAGTCCTCTTAATGCTTCTCTGAGTGAATCCATATCTTCCCATATGGCTTTGTTCACAGTTTGACATATAGACAGGTGACCTCTGCTCCAGTATATGATGGGCCCCATGGATGATACTCCAGTGTCTTATGGGCCAAAATAATGCTTCATATATAATGGGCCCCATTTATAATGCTCCAGTGTATAATGGGCCCCATAGATGCTGCTCCAGTGTCTGATCTGCCCCATTTAGAATGCTCCAGTATATGATGGGCTCCATGGATTATGCTCCAGTGTCTTATGGGCCAAAATAATGCTCCATATATAATGGGCCCCATTTATAATGCTCCAGTGTATAATGGGCCCCATAGATGCTGCTCCAGTGTCTGATCTGCCCCATTTAGAATGCTCCAGTATATGATGGGCCCCATGGATGATGCTCCAGTGTCTTATGGGCCAAAATAATGCTCCATATATAATGGGCCCCATTTATAATGCTCCAGTGTATTAATGGGCCCCATAGATGCTGCTCCAGTGTCTGATGTCCCCATTTAGAATGCTCCAGTATATGATGGGCCTCATATATCATTCTCCAGTGTATAATGCTCCCCATATATTGCTCCCAACATTAAAAAAAATGAAATACCTCTCCTCGCTGGGCACTGCTCTACTCTGGACTCCTCAGCATCACCATCTTCCAGCTCTCTGCACATGGAGTGTTTAGGCAGAGGGTGTACAGACGTGATGTTATCGCGCTCTCTGACCTGAATGTCACTGTCAGGAAACGCGGAAGACGTCACAGCGGTGGAGCAGGGAGAGGTAAGTATTGCAAGTGCTGTGGCCCTGAGCAAGCAGGGGGGCCCACTCGTGGGTGACGGCACTGGCACAGGGCCCCTCATAGTACGCCAGTGAGTCTGAAGGCGAGTGGGCCCCCTCACCATCAGACACACTTTTGCATACTATGAGGGGCCCTGTGCCAGTGCCGTCGCCCACGAGTGTTGAGGTGTAGGCTGGACGTTCAGCTGCTGCAAATGGAGGAATTGGAGAAGTCGGAGAAAGAGGAGGACAAAGTGAGCCATTTTGCTAGCAACCTATGTGTCATCAGGGGAAGGTGGTACAAAATCCTTTGAAATCCAGGCATGGTTCATTTTAATGAAGGTGAGATCACCAACATTTTGGGTGACAGCCAGGTCCTTCTTTCTGTCAGGATTGATCCAGCTGCACTGAACACTCTTTCTGAAAGCACACTACCAGCGGGGCAAGCGAGCTCCAGTAAGGCATATTGTGCCCATTCAGGCCAGGTGTCCAGTTTAAAGGCCCAATAGTCAAAGGGGAATGAACTGTGAGGGAGAACATCGATAGGGAAGGAGAGGTAATTTTGAACCATAGTTGACAACTGCTGTCTCCTGTCTATTACAATTGATTCATTATTACCAGTCGTGTGAGTGGTACTCGAGATATCAGTCCGCAACATGGTCATGAAACCCCTGTCTCCAACGCCACTTCGGCTGTGTGCACCACGAACACCTCTTCCATTTGGCCCAGTACGGCTCGTGGTAGAACCTGCACCACTGCTGTGTGCTGGGAATGCCTCTAACAAACGGTTTACCAGAGTTGCTTGTTTGTTCGCCTATATTAGCTCTAGGTTCTCGTGGCATGATGTTCTGTAATTTGCCTTTATAGCATGGATCGAGGATGCTGGCCAACCAGTAGTTGTCATCCTTCATAATTTTGGCAATGCGGGGGTCCCTTTTTAGGATCCTCAAGAATAATCACACATGTGGGCCAATGTTCCAGGTGTCAATGATGCATTTAGAGTGGTGGGTGGAGGAGGACTTTCTGCCAAAAAGGCTACTGTATCAAAAGCGTACAGCTGTATACAGTGTAGGGGTAATTGTAATTCTCCGTATATTTTGCCGGAGTAACAGACAGACGATCACAGGCTCAGTATGGATTAGACCACTATATGAAAAGCTGAAAAAGGGTACTGTATCACTAGATACCAGGTGTATATAGTATAGTGACAATATTGTAAATCTCTGTATATATTTCAGGAGTCAGACACAGACGCTCTCAGGCTCAGTATGGATTAGACAAGAATATAAAAAGCTGAAACAGGGTACTTTATCACCAGATACCAGGTATATAGTATAGTGAAAATATTGTAAATCTCGGTATATATGTCAGGAGTCAGACACAGATGCTATCAGGCTCAGTATGGATTAGACAATAATATAAAAAGCTCAAAAAGGGTACTGTTTCACCAGAGACCAGGTATATATAGTATAGTAAAAATATTCTAAATCTCTGTGTATATTTCAGGAGTCAGACAAAGACGCTCACAGGCTCAGTATGGATTAGACAAGAATATAAAAAGCAGATCCGCAAGAAATAATCACACACGTGGGCCAATGTTCCAGTTGTCAATGATGCACTTAGAGTGGTGGGTGGAGGAGTACTTTTTGGCAAAAAGGGTACTGTATCACAAGCGTACAGCTGTATACAGTGTTGGGGTAATTTTAAATATCCGTATATATTTCCTGAGTCAGACAAAGACTCTCACAGTATGGATTACACCAGAATATAAAAAGTAGAAAAAGTGTACTGTATCAGAAGCGTACAGCTGTATACCTTTTGTGGTAATTTTAAATCTCCGTATATATTTCAGGAGTTAGACACAGACTCTCAGAGGCTCAGTATGGATCACACCAGAATATAAAAAGCAGATCCGCAAGAAATAATCACACATGTGGGCGAATGTTCCAGGTGTCAATGATGCACTTACAGTGGTGGGTGGAGGAGGACTTTCTGGCAAAAAGGGTACTGTATCACAAGCGTACAGCTGTATACAGTCTACAGTCTAGGGGTAATTGTTAATCTCTGTATATATTTCCGGAGTAACAGACAGACTCTCACAGGCTCAGTATGGATTACACGAGAATATAGAAAGTAGAAAAAGGGTAATGTATTAAAAGAGTACAGCTGTATACAGTGTTGGTGTAATTTTAAATCTCCGTATATTTTTCCAGAGTCAGACACAAACTCTCACAGGCTCAGTATGGATCACACAAGAATATAAAAAGTAGAAAAAGTGTACTGTATCAGAAGCGTACAGCTGTATACAGTGTTGAGGAAATTTTAAATCTCCGTATATATTTCCTGAGTCAGACACAGACTCTCACAGGCTCAGTATGGATTACACCAGAACATAAAAAGTAGAAAAAGTGTACTGTATCACAAGCCTACAGCTGTATACAGTGTTGAGGTAATTTTAAATCTCTGTATATATGTCCAGAGTCAGACACAGACTCTCACAGGCTCAGTATGGATCACACCAGAATATAATAAGTAGAAAAAGTGTACTGTATCAGAAGCGTACAGCTGTATACAGTGTTGGGGTCATTTTAAATCTCTGTATATATTTCCTGAGTCAGACACAGACTCTCACAGGCTCAGTATGGATTACACTAGAATATAAAAAGTAGAAAAAGTATACTGTATCAGAAGCGTAAAGCTGTATACAGTGTAGGGGTAATTGTAAATCTCCGTATATTATTCCGGAGTAACAGACAGACGCTCACAGGCTCAGTATGGATTAGACCACAATATGAAAAGCTGAAAAAGGGTACTGTATCACCAGATACCAGGTGTATATAGTATAGTGACTATATTGTAAATATCCGTATATATTTCCGGAGTCAGACACAGACGCTCACAGGCTTAGTATGGATTAGACCAGAATATAAAAAGCCGAAAAAGGGTACTGTATCACAAGCATACAGCTGTATACAGTGTTGGGGTAATTTTAAATCTCCGTATATATTTCCGGAGTAACAGACAGACGCTCACAGGCTCAGTATGGATCACACCAGAATATAAAAAGTAGAAAAAGTGTACTGTATCAGAAGCGTACAGCTGTATACAGTGTTGGGGTCATTTTAAATCTCCGTATATATTTCCTGAGTCAGACACAGACTCTCACAGGCTCAATATGGATTACACTAGAATATAATAAGTAGAAAAAGTGTACTGTATCAGAAGCGTACAGCTGTATACAGTGTTGGGGTCATTTTAAATCTCGGTATATATTTCCTGAGTCAGACACAGACTCTCACAGGCTCAGTATGGATTACACTAGAATATAAAAAGTAGAAAAAGTATACTGTATCAGAAGCGTACAGCTGTATACAGTGTAGGGGTATTTGTAAATCTCCGTATATTATTCCGGAGTAACAGACAGAATCTCACAGGCTCAGTGTGGATTAGACCACAATATGAAAAGCTGAAAAAGGGTACTGTATCACCAGATACCAGGTGTATATAGTATAGTGACTATATTGTAAATCTCCGTATATATTTCCGGAGTCAGACACAGACGCTCACAGGCTTAGTATGGATTAGACCAGAATATAAAAAGCTGAAAAAGGGTACTGTATCACAAGCATACAGCTGTATACAGTGTTGGGGTCATTTTAAATCTCCGTATATATTTCCTGAGTCAGACACAGACTCTCACAGGCTCAATATGGATTACACTAGAATATAAAAAGTAGAAAAAGGGTAATGTATTAGAAGCGTACAGCTGTATACAATGTTGGGGTACTTTTAAATCTTCGTATTTACAGTATTTCAGTCTCAGTAAGCAAGTCCAGACTTTCTGCTACAGGAAACTAGATGAATACAAGTACAGACTGAAAGTAGAGTGATTGCAGAAATTTGGGAATTCCTAATCACGGGAAAACCTCCCGGTAGAATTTGCAGAGGCGATGCTGACCCTTAATTACTTTGTCGGTGGAGACAGCGAAAACGGTTGTTTGTGAAGAAAGGGTTGCTGTATCGCAGTAGCATGGATCGCATCACCATTAGTCGTCTCCATCAAATTGTGATCCCAAGGAGAGATGTAGACATGGTCCTCACTGCCTATCATGATCAGTATGGTCACTTTGGAGTGCAAATGACAGAAGACACAGGCCGTAGGCGATTCTATTGGATTGGCATGAGAGGAGACAATGAAAAATGGTGCCAGGAATGTCACACGTCTGTGACTAGGAAAACTGTGAAAGCTGATCAGAAAGCACCACTGCATCCAATTGTGAGTCGACGTCTATTAGAAATGGTAGCCATTGATCATCTGAAGGTAGAGCCCAGCAGGACAGGCCATAGCTATGTCTTAACCATCATCAATCAGTTCACCAAATTTGTAGTGGCCGTCCATGTGAAGGATTTAACTGCCCAGACTCCACAGCGGTGGAGCAGGGAGAGTTAAGTATTGCAAGTGCTGGGGCCCTGAGCAAGCAGGGGGGGCCCACTCGTGGGCGCCGGTACTGGCACAGGGCCCCTCATAGTACGCCGGTGTGTCTGACGGCGAGTGGGCCCCCCCACCGTCAGAGACACTTTTGTGTACTATGAGGGGCCCTATGCCAGTGCCGTCACCCAAGAGTGGGCCCCCCAACCTGCTCAGGGCATCGGAAATTGCCCGGGTGTGCCAGGTGGTGACCCCGGCCCTGGGGGGGGGGGGGGACAGCCCCGTTAGGGAGGTGGAAAAAATGGCATATGTTGAGGTGTAGGCTGGACGTTCAGCAGCTGCAAATGGAGGAATTGGAGAAGTCCGAGGAAGAGGAGGACAAAGCGAGCCATTTTGCTGGCAACCTATGTGTCATCAGGCGAAGGTGGGACAAAATCCTTTGAAATCCATACATGGTTCATTTTAATGAAGGTTAGATCATTAACATTTTGGGTCGACAGACGAGTCCTTCTTTCTGTCAGGATTGATCCAAGTGCACTGAAGACTCTTTCTGATAGCACACTACCAGCAGGGCAAGCGAGCTCCTGTAAGGCATATTGTGCCAATTCAGGCCAGGTGTCCAGTTTACAGGCCCAGTAGTCAAAAGGGAATGAACTGGGAGGGAGAACATCGATAGGGGAGGAGAGGTAATTTTGAACCATAGTTGACAACTGCTGTCTCCTGTCTGTTGCAATCGATTCAGTATTACCAGTCGTGTGAGTGGTACTCGAGAAATCAGTCCACAACATGGTCATGAAACATCTGTCTCCAACGCCACTTTGGCTGTGTGCACCACGAACACCTCTTCCATTTGACCCAGTATGGCTTATGGTAGAACCTGCACCGCTGCTGTGTGCTGGGAATGCCTCTAACAAACGGTTTAGCAGAGTTGCATGTTTGTTCGCCAATATTAGCTCTAGGTTCTCCTGTGGCATGATGTTCTGTAATTTGCCTTTATAGCGTGGATCGAGGATGCTGGCCAACCAGTAGTCATCATCCTTCATAATTTTGGCAATGCGGGGGTACCTTTTTAGGACCTGCAAGGCATAATCACACATGTGGGCCAATGTTCCAGTGTCAATGATGCACTGCCAGTAGTGGGTGGAGGAGCACTTTCTGCCAAATCCACATCCCTCCAGTCACGCACAAACCCTGTATACGGTTTTGGTGAAAATTTAAATCTCCGTATATATTTCCGGAGTCACACGCAGACGCTCTCTCAGTATTGATTTGACCGTAATACAGAAGGCAGAAAAACTGTACTGTATCAGAAGATACCAGCTGTAGACAGTTTTGGGGAAAATTTAAATCTCCGTATATATTTCTGGAGTCACACACAGACGTTCTCTCAGTATGGATTTGACCGTAATACAGAAGGCAGAAAAACGGTACTGTATCAGAAGATACCAGCTGTATACTGTTTTGGGGAAAATTTTAATCTCCGTATATATTTCCGGAGTCACACACAGATAGTCAGCATGTATTTGTCCGTGATACCAGCCGGTACACGGTAGTGTGTGAGGAAAAATGAACGCTCGGTAACTGTGCAGAAAAAAAGAATAAGTTTATTAGTGCTGTGTAGGTGCTGTGTTAAAAAGCACTCTGCACAGCAGTGTACACACAGCAATACAGCTAGCAGGCAGCCTAATAATCAGCTCTGCTGCTGCACAAAAGAAATTCCTCCCCTGTCACTGGCAGGCAGCCTAATAATCAGCTCTGCTGCTGCACACAAGAAATTCCTCCCCTGTCACTGGCAGGCAGCCTAAGAACCAGCGCTGCTGCACACAACAAAATCTTCCCGTCACTGCACACTAACTGTACAGCTAATCGCTGTCAGCACAAGCACAGAATAAGTTTTTTTTTCCTGCCTAACGCTCTCCCTACTAAGAAACACCGGCAGCAACCTCTCCCTATGCTAAGATCGGCAGAAGTAAAATGGTGGTCGGCAGTGATTGCTTTTATAGGCACTGTGACGCCACACAAAGCAATCCAATCACTGCAATGCTCTTCTCTAAGATGGTGGTGGCCGCTGCGCATGTCATCCCGTTGCCCACAGTGTACGTCCCTGATCATTGGCTAGAAAAGGAGCCTGCAAGCATTATGAGAAAACCAACTTTGGCGCTCTGGTCGCCGAACGCATGGCAGACCTCACCCTATGGTCGGGTTTCGCTCGCTGAAACCCGACTTTGGTGAAAGTCGGTGTTTTCTTAATCTGACTGACCTGTTTCGCTCAACTCTAATGAGAAGTCATTGATAATCTATTTAGGTTTATGAAATGATTCCAATGGCTAGACAATGTTTGATTCATAATCTCTACAATCACAAACAAATTTAGATCTTTTAATAGTAGGGATGGATTCTTCCGTGGTATTGATTTTATGTTGTCATTTGTCATTGAAGTTGACAAAATCTAGATGTGAAGTAAAAGTTTTGAGAGAATCCTGCAAAGTAGAGATTTTGGTTTCCAACTCCGTAAGTTTAATGGATTCTTCCTTTATAATCAACTGCATAAGATGCATAGAACAATTGTTAGAATCTCATTCCATTGGCTGGTAAAGATGTCATTGTATACTGCAGTAGTGATTTATTTAAAGCGTAATCCTCTTGGAACTATGTTCTGATAAACATTTTTTTTTAAGTTATAGAGTTCCACAAGATATGCAATCTTTTGATCATATATCTTTCAAGGGGAGGAAAAAGTATGACTGTATATCCAAAAAGTATATAAAATATTGATGAAATAGGGGGGTATTAGAAGCAGTGAGAAGCAGCATGAAAACTCCGAAATGTAAGACAAGAAAAGGAAAATAAAAAGAAAATTCATCTTACCACTACACTACAAGCAATGCCAAAAATCCATGAAGTCAGTGCACAGAACCTTCAGGCAGGTGACCTTGAGCAATCAACAGAGTAATCACAAGACAGTCTCGTCTCTGGCTATGGCCAGATCTTTGTTCTATATGTTCTCTGAAACGCCAGAGTTTTTCAGAGAAAATCATACCTGGTTGCAATCACACAATGAGGATCTGATTCATGCAGACCGAGTTCGGGCACCATTAATCACCTGACAGGTCCCCTTTAAGTCTTCTAGTCATCGTGTTTCTGATTGAGATTTTTAAACAGTTCCCTATACAGCCAGAAATAGCGTTTCCAATAAGAGAAGCAAAATATCACCTATAAAGTACCAAACTGGTTTTCTTTTTACTGTTGTCTCTGATATTTTGATATTTGTAGAGGCCTACATGTGACCTTATCAGATATCATTTGTATGTATGTCCTTTATCTGTAAAATGCAAATGATATCCCATTGGCTCAGTGTAATGATTTTGCATTGTGTCACTCCAGTTACCAAACAACTTACTTTACCCCTGAAATGTTTTCTTATTCTCGTAACTTCACAACCCTCTGTGTCTACTTTGCTGGCTTTATAGTACTTTGGGGATCTTGTTAGAGGGCGATATTTGCTATTACTGCAGCACAGCTAGAAAATGGGACTTTCTATATCTCGTTGTCAGCAGGTCAGTATTGCATTTTGTTTATGACTCATTGCAAGGAAGAAAGCTTTCATTTAAGCTGTTACATTACACAATATGAACCCCGTGCCAGCAGAACTAATGGGGCAGCTTGAGACACTAATTCCTGCCTAGCCTATCTCTCTGAATGTTAATGCACCTACGTGTCAGGCCAACAAGAGGTATTGCAATCTTTTCAGTCTGAATTCCATTGCTAACAGCATTTAAAGTGATATATTTTTCAGATTAAACCATCATTTGGTGGTCCCATGACAAGAAATGGTTCTTTGTTGTATCACCATACAAATTACAATATTTCCCAGTTTTTCCCAGTCATTTTACATTACTCATGTTCATAAACTGCATCTAATTGTAAAATTGTATTAGTATGTCCTACCAAGTAATACTGTCTGTTATAATCATTAGCTATAGAACCGCGACGTGTAATTGCACTCACGGAGCATTCACCGGTTAGATTACTTTCGTCCTATAGTTATTGGGTTATATTTCACTTTATACAGGAAATATTCTTTACTCCCAGTACCACATTACCATAGCAAGGCACTATTCTCTTTATGAATTTGGGATAACTTTCTCAAAGCACTCCCATGAAAATTTTTATCCTATTGTAGGCTGCAGCTGGACAAGTCCTGGATGGAGCATATGTGCCACCAAGGTGCCAAGCCTAGGTGATGTGAAATCTGAAAAAGCAGGCTCTAGCACAGATAGTTCTGAGAGGCTTTTTAATGGGCCCAGATTTCGGGTTCGGGCTTTATGAGCAGCTGAAAGAGCTGGGTGGGATCGGCTGCTCCTTACCTCTGGTCCCAGGTCTTGGAATAGCCTATTTAAGGCAGATCAGTTGCCTCAGATGTTGTCTTTGTAGAGAGATGGAAAGTCTATGTGCTGACCAGTGGTGTTTAGGTTCTATCAAGCTCTGTGGAAAGTTGTTCATTTGCTGGACGGGTGAACCCATACTGTTCTATGGTCAGTTTTATTTTCACCTTTTATGCTTTTAGACTTTAATTAATCTACCAGTTTGCACCAAGTTACTTCATGCCTGTACCTGCCTCAAGCATTGCCAGGGTGAGTGATCCCTTACATAATATATTGCAATCATCATTTTATATAGCACTGTGTACTTACAATTGCTCATTTTGCCTTTTTACCCACTTAATTCTTCTCTTTTCCATTAGGTCTATGACATTACTTGATTAAAAAATGACTAGCTGAATCCTTCTAAGCTCTTTGAAGAAACAAGAGGTTAATTTTCCCTTAATGACTCATGAGTCATCAATGCAAAAGTCCCTGGCAGGTGTGAGGAGCAGAGCAGCTGGGTAAGGAGTTGAAGAGGAGGATGATAAATGCAGAGACTAGACACTTTCTATTTCTGCATAGAGCAGAGAAAAGAGAAGAATTAACTGAGCTGAAAGGATAAAAGTGCAATTGTAAGTACACAATGCTATATAATATCATGATTGCAATATATTAAGAAGATAAAAACTCCCAAATGATCTAGCATACTAAGTGATGGGAGAGGTTAATAGGTCAAGTTTAGTGCTAGGTTGATTGAATAGCTGAAGAGTGGGAGGAGTCCAGATGATAAATACCCAGCCTACTAGAGAATTCAGTGTTGGGTGGGTCTCTAGGTGAAAGCTCTGGACCTGTTTTTTCATGTTAAGGAAAGCTGAACCTTGTGTTGTTTGTTCCTGAAGTAGACATATTCCCATAACAACAAGGACTGTGCCATGAGTTTTGTTTTTTGCTTTCCCGTTAGGCTGGGAAGGCCGTGTTTGTATTGCTAGCATTGCACTTGTTTATGGAGTATTCTTAATAAACCAGTGACAGATTAAAGGAGACAGTGTTCCTGTGTCATAGAATCATAGAATCATAGAATGGTAGAGTTGGAAGGGACCTCCTGGGCCTTCTGGTCCAACCCCCTGCTCAAAGCAGGATTCTCTAAATCATCCCAGACAGATGTCTATCCAGCCTCTGTTTGAAGACTTCCATTGAGGGAGAACTCACCACCTCTTGTGGCAGCCTGTTCCACTCATTGATCACCCTAACTGTCAAAAAGTTTTTTCTAATATCTAATCTGTGTCTCCTCCCATTCAGTTTTCATCCCATTGCTTCTAGTCTTTCCTTGTGCAAATGAGAATAAAGATGATCCTTCTACAATGTGACAGCCCTTGAGATATTTGTAGACAGCTATTAAGTCTCCTCTCAGTCTTCTTTTTTGCAAGCTAAACATTCCCAAATCCTGCAACCGTTCCTCATAGGACATGGTTTGCAGACCGGTCACCATTCTGGTGGCTCTTCTCTGAACTTGCTCCAGTTTGTTGATGTCTTTTTTAAAATGTGGTGCCCAAAACTGGACACAGTATTCCAGATGAGGTCTGACCAAAGAGGAGTAGAGGGCAATAATGACCTCACGTGATCTAGACTGTATGCTTCTGTTGATACATCCTAGAATTGCATTTGCCTTTTTTGCTGCTGCATCACACTGTTGACTCATGTTAAGTCTGTGATCAATTAGTATACCCAAGTCTTTTTCACATGTGCTGTTACTTAGCCCTATTCCTCCCATTTTGTATATGCTTTTTTCATTTTTATTGCCCAGATGTAGTACTTTGCATTTTTCCCTGTTAAAATCCATTCTGTTAGTTGCTGCCCACTGCTCCAGTTTATGTATACTTTTTGAATCCTCTCTCTCTCTTCTCTAGTATTAGCTACCCCTCCTAGCTTTGTGTCATCAACAAATTTGATCAGTTTACCCTCAATTCCTTCATCTAAATCATTGATAAAGATGTTGAACAATACAGGGCCCAAAACAGAGCCTTGTGGTACCCCACTTGAGACATTCTTCCAACTGGATGTGCAGCCATTTACAACCACTCTTTGGGTCCGATCACTAAGCCAGTTATGAATCCACCTAACAGTTGCCTTGTCCATTCCATACTTAGTCATTTTTTCAATAAGGATTGTGTGAGATACTTTGTCAAATGCTTTGCTGAAGTCAAGATATACTATATCTACAGCATTTCCCTGATCCACCCAGTCAGTGATTTTGTCATGGAAGGAAATTAAGTTAGTCTGACATGACTTATTAGTTACAAACCCATGCTGACTCTGTTTAATCACTTCATTCTTATCCAGGTACTTGCATACATGTTCTTTAATAATTTGTTCAAAGATCTTTCCTGGTATAGAAGTCAGACTCACCGGCCTGTAGTTCCCTGGGTCCACCTTCTTCCCCTTTTTGAAGATAGGAACAACATTTGCTCTTCTCCAGTCTTCTGGGACTTCTCCTGTTCTCCAAGAATTTTCAAAGATTATGGACAGTGGTTCAAGAATTTCTTCTGCTATCTCCTTCAGTACCCTGGGGTGTAATTCATCTGGACCTGGAGACTTGAATTCATTTATGTTAGCTAAGTGTTTCACTGTCTTTCTGTTTATAGATATCCTGGATTCTTCTATTCCTTTAATAGGACAGTGAAGATCAGTTGATGTTACATTTCCTTTCTGAGAGAAAACAGATGCAAAATAGGAATTTAAAAGTTCAGCCTTCTCAACATCCTGACTTACCATTTCATCATTGTCTACCTCTGTGTGTAACCAAATGAGACTGTTTATCACAGTTGGTGCTAAAAGTGCGGGCACGATCTTCAGGAAGCAAGTATGATGGCTGTTGACAAACTGCATGTCATGGGTGAAGGCGGCTGTAATGATGGAACAGGTGATTTGTGGCATGGTGAAAGCGTCGACCCCAATGTCAGCTGAATATTTTTGTGTCTGGAAAGCACTGAGAGCTTTACAGAAAATGACCCCGGTGACAACATAGAGGCCTTTTTAACGGTTTTTGAAAGGGTCACATATAGGGAAATTTCCCACCAGAGCAGTGAGCGGAAGTCCTGGCGACATTCTTAATGGGGGAGCAACAAAAGGCCTACTATGATTTTATCTTACAAGATGCCAAAGAATATGCAAAATTGAAATCAGAAATTTTGGCGTGTTTGGGGGTGACAATGTCAGAGCTTATGCTGTGCTGGTAACAGCCGGAGTCCGAGTTGTAATGGACCAGTTCCTGCACTCCTTTCTGAGCCCGATTCAGACTAGGTTTACCCAGGGAGATCTCTGGAATGCCGATGACTTGGTTAGACTGGTCGAATGGTATCAAGGGTTCAATGAGTTCTTGAGGAAGCAACCCACACCATACTGGGGGCGGAGATTAAAAAGTGGGTGGGGCATCCTAAGTCTAAGGTGGTGGCAGAGGTCATGCCAAGGGCCTCATCAGGGGATGTAATTTTCTGGAGATGTCATGGCCCAGGTCATATAACTGCCCATTGTCCGCTGACCATTGAGCAAGTGGATTGTAGCATGGGATGCCGGTGTTCATTCTACGCATACCCAGCTTGCAGTGTGGACTGTCCTCCCGGCCCCCAAGTTTGTCCTGTAAAAGTTGATGGTCTGCGCACTCCCTCTCCAATTGATCCCTGGGAAGAAGGTGGGCTTCCTTTGCATTCACGGGATGCTAAAGACTATCCAGTGGCCAGAGTAGTCATTGAGACGGCTAGAGGTATTGAATCCCATGAGATCAGCGAGGTCCAGGATTTATTGCACCCAATTATCATAGGCCAAGCCTTTGTGTTGTTTTGGGTTTTGTGGGGGAGGTGAGGAGACCTCGATTGCTCAGGTAAAAAACGGGTTAGCCCTAAAATAGTCTCATCGACCCCAGAGTCTGACGGATTTCCCTTATACAGACCCCCCAGGAAGAAGCTAAATGCGAAACGCACGTCGGAGCCAGGACAACGCTCACAGGTTATGACTTCACTCTCTGTTTACCAACTGACTCCATGTACATCTTCACTGTCTATCTGGTGTTTTTCTCTTAACAGCACTATGCACTTTATTATGCCAGACCTCCATGTCTGATCTGGTACTTTTCCCCTTTCTTAGCACTATGCATATGATGTTTTAGATACCTGAGCACACTAGGCTTTAGTCAGATCGGTCTGCTATAGACTTTTTGTTGTGCTGAACACAGGAAATAGTCTTATGATGAGCTATTACCTTAGGCTCTTGCCTTATTTAATTTTTTTACATATTGTTTAAACCTTATTGATCTATTGTAGTACATTGTAGTGTTGTATATAGACCAAACATCATCAGGTGGAGTTAATGTGTTTAAGGAGAATTGATAGAATTTCAATAAAATATGTTTTTTATACTTGTGGTAAAAACTTCTCTTTATATGTAGGGTTAGTAATTGATTTAGAAGTGCCAATACTTTAGGCCTTGATATTTTTGGGTTAATCAGCTTTCCCTTCTGTGTAATGGGAGGAGAAGGAAGTATTCCCTGTGGTAGGCATTCCTGAGATAGAGGTGACCAGAGAAAATTTTGGGTTCACCCAACATAGGTACCTAACTCTAAAAGAAGGTAACTGTTATAAACTGCATAACACAGGAGTCGGGGAGCTGACACCAGGTTTCCCTATTTCATGTTGAGTGGGGACTTATTGTTCTGGGTTACTAAGGTGAGGGAGGAAATAGTAGAGCAACTGTTGGTACCAGGACCCTATAGACAAATGGCATTGGACAGGGCCAATTCACATGTTTTGGGTGGCTTTCTGGGGGTGGACAAAACTCAATAATGGGTCATGCAGAGGTTCTATTGGCCCAGATGTCACCTGGAAATCTTAAGGTATTGCAAGTCCTGTCCCACTTGCCATTTAATCTCTACCTCCTCTCCCTTTCAAAATCCTCTCATGCAACTACACATCAAGGCAGGGCAACAGAGGAACTCCATGTTGGCTGAACAGTTCAGATGGGGACACTGAGGATGTCACAGTGACAGAGACACTAACTGAATCTGGACCTGTTTATGGAGTACCCAGGATGTAAGCAATTTCTGCAATGACTACAAGAAAATAAATGAGGTGGCTAAGTTTGACACGTATCTGTTGCCCCGCGTTGATGAACTCATAGAGAAGGTAGGGTCAGCCAGATAGATCACCGCCTTGGACCTAACGAAAGGTTCCTGGAAAATCCTCCTCTCTCACAGTGCAACGTAGATGACGGCCTCTTCTACATCTGACAGTTGCTTCCAGTATACCAGAAGGTCGTTCGGGCTGCAAGGAGCCTCAGCTACCTACCAGAGGGTCATGGACTAGATCTTAGACCCTCACAAAAAGTTTGCCACAGCTTACCTCAACAATTTTGTGATATTCATCCCAGATTGTCAAAGTCATCTGCAGAAGGTCCAGGCCATGCTGGATGCACTGAGAAAGGGGGGGGGGGTTACCATAAACCTGAAGAAGTGTGCCATGGGTAAAGAGAAGGAAAAATACTTGGGCCACATCATTGGAATATAAAGCCACAAGTGAATGAGAGGCATTCCAAAATTGGCTGCAACCGGTTTCCAAGAAACAGGTTCGGGCATTTCTGGGAAGGGTGGGAAACTATCAGAGATTTATCCCGAATTTTGCTATGATAGCCACACCCCTGACCAACCTTCTTAAGGGCACAAAGACATTGGTGGCAAAATAGTCTCTTTAAGCAAAGATAGCTGTCCTACAAGGAAGCCTCTTCCAAAGATAATGGATAAGAAAGCATGCAAACACTTTGTTGAACACAAGAAAACTAAGGACATAGATTACTGGAACCATGTCCTGTGGTCTGATGAGGCCAAGATAAATTTACTTGATTCATATGGTGTCAAAGTGTGTGGCAGCAAACAGGTCAGGAGTACAACGCAAGTGTGTCTTGCCTACAATCAAGCATGGTGGTGGAAGTGTCATGGTTTGGGCTGCATGAGTGCTGTTGGCTGTGAGGAGCTACAGTTCTTTGAGGAAACCATGAATGTCAATCTGTACTGTGACATACCGAAGTAGAGCATGTCCCCCTCCCATTGGAAATTGGGCCGCAGGCCAGTATTCCAACATGATGAAGATTCTAAACATACTTCCAAGACGACCACTGCCTTGCTAAAGAAACTGATGGTAAAGGTGCTGAACTGGCCAAGGATGTCTCCAGATCAAACCCTATTGAGCATCTGTGGGTCATTCTCAAATGGAAGGTAGATGAGGTCAAGGGCTCTAACATCCACCAATTCCATGATGCTGTCATGGAGGAGTGGAAGAGGATTCCAGTGGCAACCTGTAAAGATCTAGTGGACGCCATTCCCAAGAGAGTTAACGCAGTGCTTGAAAATAATGGTGGCTTCACAAAATACTGACTTTCAGGCACAATTTGACCATTTTCACTTAGGGGTGTACTCACTTTTGTTTCCAGCGGTATAGACATTAATGGCAGTGTGTTAAGTTATTTAGAGGTCATACCAAATTTACACTGTTCTAGAAGCTGTATACTACTTAATATTTTATCAAAGTGTCATATCTGCAGTGTTGTCACATGAAAAGATATAATAAAATATTTACAAAAATGTGAGGAGTGTATTCACTTTTGTGATATACTGTATAATTAAGACCTACACTGTGTGCACCAGCTGTCCCCAATCTATGGCTTATGGCTGTCAGCCAGCTTGGTGCATTAGCTCCATGGCTAACAACCAGCTATGAAGAGCAGGTCTCCAGATGGTGACTTTTGTGAGTAGCCCTGCACAGAGCGGCTTTGGATGCGCTAACACTGGCCTTGTGAGTTTAGAAATAAAGTGTAATAAGCTAGAGATAGGATTATATTACCTTACCTGTCTGAGGAGGTGCTTGAAGCTGAGTGTAGTGGGAGTGATTCATGTGAGAACACTGACTGGGTGTAAGTTGGGAACCCCTGGATGTAGATTTGCTGCTCAGTGTGATTTCTGTGAGAAACCTGTGGCTGTTACTATACCAATAATGGCGGCACTGAGTTTCACAACTGTGAGAAGGGCGGGAGCAGGACATCACTACTCAAGAGGAGTCAGGATGTGGGTCGTGACTGTCACGTCGCCGTTGGACTCGGTGGCTGGTGTTCCTGCCTCGGCCGCTGGGAGGCGCCAGACTCCTTCGGCTGGTGGTGCCAGTGATAGGAGGGCTATATCCTCATATGGTCCTGCTCCTTTGACGCCGGCTTCTGTCACTGGGCATCGCCGTGTTTCTCCTGTAGGTGATGTTGGTAACAGAGAAGGGGTCCCTGCGCAGGCGTCTGGTGGGCGCAGGCTTCGCTCTTCTGTCAGAGGTGAAGTGGTTGGTGCCAGTTGTGCATCGCCATCTGGCCTGGTTCTGGGGGCGTTCCGGATGAGGTCATCAGGCTATGAGCCTATGAGAGGTAGCCGTGTCCTTCAAATACTTTGGAGTCTGTCCTGCAGACCACCAGATATAGTCTTGGTTTCCTCAGTGAACTAGTGTTTATTTGCTATTTTGACTCTGACCTTAGCCTGGATTTTTGAGCCTTCTACAGCCTGCCGATTTTGTACCTTTGCTGCTTGCCCAGTTTTGACTCTGACCTTAGCCTGGATTTTGACCCTTCTACAGCCTGCCGATTTTGTACCTTTGCTGCCCTCCGGTTTTGACTTTGACTCCTGACTACGCTTTCGGTCCCGTTTAATATTCCCTTTCTGGCGACCTTCCTGCTCAGGTCCGCTGCTCTCATAGGCAGCTACCCTTGGGCTCCTCTGTAATTCCAGATCCCTGTATGGGGGTAAAGGGTCTCGGGGTTTCTCGGGGGCTGTCTTACCTGCAGCTCAGACTCACAGCGGACAGATGTTACAGTGACCCTCTCTCAGTGCTAAATGTTGCGCTCAAGGACAGAAAGGATTTTGACCACTTGTGTACACTTTGCACACTTAAGTGTTACTAAAATTAAAACTTTTCATGAGATAAATAACACCAGCTTATTTGCACTTTCAATTATTCATCATTCAATAATTACGAACATTTGAGTCAGTGGGTTTCTACAGGTGTAGAAAATACAGGAACGCGGGATGCAGAGATGAGCAGGAGGCAGAGCAAGAGTTAAGGGGGGTTTATTACAGGGGATGCTCCATGCAGGGAGGGTATTGGTTATGAATAGGTTAAATTCAATCAGGTAAGGCTAGTTTCACACTAGCGTATGGCCGAGCTGAGGAGGACTGCGGACTTCCTTCGTGAAGCTCCGCCCACAGCCACACCTCCTCCAGTCAGCTCCGCCTACGTCGGCTTGCGTACCTATATTTAACATTAGGTACGCAGGTCATGCAGATGTATGTGGATGCCGCCGCAAGCATCGTTTTGACAGTGCGGCGATCTGCGCCGAACCAACGAGTTGCATATTGGTGCAGTCGCCGCACAGTCAAAACAACACGTGGCGGCATCCGCATACATCTGCATGGCCTGAGTACCTAATGTTAAATATAGGTGCATAGGCCGCATGCCGATATAGGTGGAGCTGACCGAGGGAGGTGCGGCCGTGAGCGGAGCTTCACGAAGGAAGTCCGCATCCCTCCGCAGCTCGGCCATACGCTAGTGTGAAACTAGCCTTACAGGGAAAACAAACAGAGTGTCTATGAAGTGGTTAAACTTATCAGTTTGATGGTTTACGGGGTGTAGAAGCTTGTAATCCCGTTATAGCGCCGCAGATGGCGCATGAAGTCTCTGGCCTGGTCCTGTAGAAGGTAAATGCACTGTCTCCTGACAGAAGCGGCGTATCCGGGCTCTCCTAAGCGAGGTCCTGTGGGAACGGAGTAACGTGTGTGACGTGAAGCAGTCTCTAATTCGCCGGAATGTGGCACAGTTCAGTGGAGGAGGGGGGAATTGAGCTGGTGGGCCCTGATCTGTCTGTTGCAGAATGGGCCGCGCGCATGAGTCAGTCAGTGAACGGTACACGCGGAGGATTCGGGCACAGGGGTGAGCGAGCACACACCGTCACGCTTCTCACAGTCAGCAGTTATGCGGGGAGTCGAACTACAGCGGGGGCCTGTGTTGTTGTGTCGCCCCACGGAGAGAGAACCAACCATCTCCTGCTGCGTACCCTGTCTTCCCGCCGAAACTGCTCCTTTCCCACGCACAGCACCTTTTATATCGGTCACGCCCCCTTCAGCCCAATGCAAAGGTCCGTCCAGGTCAGAATGCATTCTCCCCGGCAACAATGGTGACAGCTCCGATGGTTCCGGGAACGGCATGAGAGAGACATCACCGGCCCGGTCCATCTTCCTACACAGGTACAAAACCACTTTATTAGTCTTCGTTCAGTTAGTGATTTTTCATTGAAGAAAAAAAAAATTACAAAGCATCTCCTACCCATCCAGTGGTAATCACGGACTGCACCCTGATGACATCTGTGTGGTGACTGTGATTTTCACAGACCCATAGACCCATGCACGGCTATCTTACCTTGACAGCTGCACAGCTCCCGCTCCCTCCATCTTCTGTGTACTACCTGTCATGTGATGATATGTACCAGACGCTGGAGGCAGAGCAATGCTGCTGGGGAGCGACTGTGAGGTAAGTATACAAAACGCTTTTGTTTTCTGTATAAAAGGAATTAAATGGATGAGAGGAGGAGGAGGAACTGCAAATGATGACATGGGGAAGGAGTAAGGGAGACTGCACATGATGATGTGGTGAGTGGGTTTAAAGGGGACTGCACATGATAAAGTGGGCAGGGGGTTTAAAGAGGACTTCACATGATGAAGTGGGGGGGTGTTAAAAGGAACCGCAAATGATGACATGGGGGGTAAAGGGGACTGCACATGATGAAGTTGGGGAGTAAAGGGGACTTGCACATGATGAAGTGGGGAAGGGTGACTGGACATGATGAAGTGGGGGAGGGACAGGAGACTGCAAATGATGAATTGAGAGTGAGGGACGGGGACAGCAATTGAATTGAAGGTGGGGAGAGCAAATAATAATGAATTTTGAGGGTGGGTGAGTAAATGATGTATTGAATGTGGGGGGGAGCTGTTGATAATGAATAGAGGGTGGGAGAGAAAGGCATGACAATGAATTGGGGCGTAAGGGGCATGTAAATATAACGAGTCAGGGTAGCGGGAGGTACATAGTGGGGGGCATTGAGTATGCAGTGACTGGCAATGAATTGGGGGAAAGAGTATAGGGGCTAGTTAATTTATATATTTATTAGGTGGGGAAAGTGGCTATGTATAGTGTAGTGCAGCAATAGCACACTTAAGCAGTGAAGAGGCAGTGACCCACAAAGTTCAAACACAAAGTCTCTTTTAATGCGTTACTTCACGGCATAAAATGTTCACTTCACACAAGTGCATATGATTAGTGTTCAGTTCACATCAGTTCATAGCACTACATAGTACATGCCATCCTTTAAATTACAGCCTCCTTTAGTTTGCAGTCATTACACTCGCTAGTCCACCTCTGACCAATTGCTGCGGGTGACCGCACCTCTGTATCAATGTCTCTTTACTCACGCACACAGCCGTACACAGTACTTGATATCCTCTGGATCGCAGCCGGGCACCATATCCATCAGTTTGCCACTGTTACACACGCCAGTCTTTCTTCAGGCACAGGAACTGTCTACCTACGGTTCACTTCCAGGCACAAGACATCCACATCCGAGGCCAGTCAACGTGGACAGCAGCACCACTGTGTACGCTGTGGGTGCCAGGCCTATTGGCTCCGCTCTGTCCTGTGTTGCCCCCCACAGGCCGTGCTCTGCAACACCAACTGCTCTGCACAGTAGCAAGCACCAACTCACTCTGGACCTGACACTGACACACCCATATCCTATACTACAGGGCTTTCAACATAGAAACCTGTGGCCTTCTGCCACATGGAAAACCTGGGCCGGAAATTAAATGGACTGCACCACTAACATACTGCAGTCAGTTTCAAAACACACAATCCAGAGCAGGTTTTCCCCTACATCTACCTTGGACACGCAACCAAGATGTGAACACTTAATCTAAAGAGTAAATTAACTACATAGAAATAAGGTCACCATAAGAAAAATGTTAATCAATAGTAAAAAATTTATTAGAAAAATACTTACAATATATTTAATAATAGATCATTACAATAATTGTGAGAGCTGAATGTGAAGGACGGCCCCCGTCCTTCCACGTCACCAATGTGACGTAACTCCACAGGCACAGCTCTTTGGCGCCCCCTTTGTCTCTCAGGTCAGTAAGGGAACTGCACCTAGAGCAAATGGCCGCCGGGGAGGGTGTCCTGTTACCCACTGCATATTCTAAGATTCATGATCAGAGTAAAAGCATCAGCCCAAGATTAATTTTATGGTTTAATTGCCTTAAGGGCGCACTAGATAATTACAGAAATATACAGTAAGCTATACAACGGAATTACAATGGATTTGCAGTCAGAGTAAAATACAACAATAATGGTACAAGGCTTAGATGTATTAGCTAGAGGTCAATATATTACCAGGTTGTAGGGACATGGGGAGGCAGGGAGCTCTGCGATCCACAGGTGAAAGTCTTAGTTGCTGGACAGTCCCCCAAAACGTGTGCAGCTGCTCCTTTGGCAGGTCTGTCCCTTGTTGCTTCTTGCTGCTGTGAGAATGGAACCAGTCTGCCCATAGCTCACAGTTCTTAAACCTGCTAGGCCCCTCCCCTCGGTGTCCGAGGGTGGGCTGACAATCTCCACCCTTAGCCCCCTGCAGAATTTATTCCCAATACCTAACAAAGGGGTTAACTTTCTCCAGGACGACCGGATCAGGACACGAGAGGTACCAGCGGATGCAGTATGTTTTGCCTGTCGCATGGATATCAAACCTGGCCCGATTGGGTCATTGTGGATGGCCAATCTCTATATCTCAGCTCCCCAAGCCATCACCGACTCAGGAGTTGCACCATCAAATGCCCGAGGTCCGCAGGGTCACACAGATATTTTTATGAGAATGTACCTACAAAGATGTGCTCATAATTCATAATCCTAGAACGGAGCCTTCGTGTCTGGGATATACAATAGATGTGTTTTCTATGTCTAGCTGAAAGGTATAGTCTAATTGAAGCCCCCAGGCATCTCATTACCATGCTAACAAACCTTACTATTCACCATGCTGGCTTTGCTCTGTTTTGGGGTCTTAACTCGTTACCATACTAAAGACCTTGCCATTCAAACATGGGCCTGAATTACTTAGCATACTAAAAGCCCTTTTTATTCACAGTGGACATCAAACCCTGTCGTATTGAATATGCCAGCAGGCCCTGGGGCCAGATGCAGTTAGCAGCCTGTGGCTCTGTGAACAGACAAAATGGAGGCTGGTATAGGCCCTATCCAAGATGGTGGCGGTTCCTACCTCACACTGATGCATAGCATGAGACAACATAACAAGAACAACTGGGACTACAGAATAGGAGCATAAACCTACTGGGGTTCAGTAGAAAAACAGTACAAAATGACTGGCTTGCTAATACACAATTCCATTTAGTAAAACAACCAGATCAATGAATAAAAAAAAAACAGACATCAATACTATCCTAAAAGGATTTTATAATGCCAAAAATATACAGCATATCAGATAGTCAGGTTAAATGGTAATGTGGTTACCACAAAAACTAAATCTGAAGCAATTAGCCTATTCTCATTTGATAAGTGGCAACCTGTGCTATAATGCAAAAAAAAACCTTTAGAAAAGGGGAGAAGGTATACCTGAAGTCATGATGTTAGCAGGTGAAGCCCCTATAGGAGTCCCACTCAGCAGCCTCGACGCATGTTTCGCCAAAAACAGCTTCGTCAGGAGGCGTGGCTTGATGATAACATGGGTGTCTTATATAGCAAATGTGGATAGGACGATATGGAACAGCTGAGAAAAAGCGCAGCCAGTATATGTTAACCTTAGGGTGTCGTCCTAGGCTGCAATCAACATGCAGTCCTGTACAGCTGCACAGATGTATAATTACTTACCTTAGATGAAAGGTGCTTGCTGTAGCATGTAAACGCTGGGTGCATCAGTCGGTGCGTGTAACCATGATGCCACGCCCCGACGCTGACATAGGCGGTCGGCAAACCATGTGACCGGGGGGCAGAATGTGACATCATCCCCCGGGTCTCCGAGGTAACCAATACGCCCAGCCCAGACATCGGACCGAAGCAGCGCACTGGCATGACTCGTCTGGATGGAACTACCAGCTAAAAGCAGCACTCCTGAAAATAAGGCACAATGTGTACAGGTTCTAGCCCAAATAAGCCTAAATAAAAAACGCCACAGCAAATATCAGTACATATTATAATTTTGGTCATCTATTACAGTGGGCATACAAAACAAGACATAAAAATCAGCATATGAGAAATTTTTTTACATACGTCTCGATTCACATTTATGCACAACTATATAATTAATTCTCTTAGATGAAAGGTAAAGAAGCTTGCTATAGCATATGAACACTGGGTGCATCAGTCTGCACGTGTAGCCGTGATGTCACGCCCCCGACACCGACATAGGCGGTCGGCACCCCATGTGATCAGGAGGAGGACGTATTGTCATCCCCCGGGTCACCGAGGCAACCAAGGCGCCCAGTCCAGACACCAGACCGCAGCAGCACCCTGGCATGACGCGTCTGGATGGAACTGCCAGCTACAAACAGCGCTCTTAAAAATAGAACACAGTGTGTACAGGTTCTAGCCCAAATAAGCCTAGATAACAAGCGCCACTACAAATATCAGTATACATTACAATTTTGGTCATTTCTTACAATGGGCACTTATTAATACAGAACAAGACATATAAGAAATCAACATATAAAGAATTACATATGTCTCGATTCACATATATGCACAGCTGTATAATTAATTATCTTAGATGAAAAGTAAAGGAGCTTGTTATAGCATGTAAATGCTGGGTACATCAATCGCCGCATATACAATAGCTGTGATGCCACGCCCCCGGCACTGACATAGGCGCTCAGCATCCCATGTGATCAGGAGGAGGACGTGTCGTCATCCCCCGGGTCACCAGGCAACCAGGCGCCCAGCCTAGATACAGGACCGCAGCAGCGCACTGATGTAACGAGTCTGGATAAAGCTACCAGCTATTAGCAGCGCTCATAAAAGTAAAACACAATGTGCACAGGTTCTAGCCCAACTAGGCTTAGATGACAGGCACCACAGCAAATATCAGTACACATTATAATTGTAGTGATCTCTTATAGAGGACACTTTTTAAATAATACAAAACAAGACATGTAAAAAATCAACATGTAAAGAAATATTACAGATGTCTCGATTAACATTTATGTCCAGATAGTAGTATATTCGGGAAAGAAAGCTTGACTAGCGGAACTCCTCCAATCTTGTTTTTAGATCCTGGTTTTAATAGACAGCAGCCATCTCGTCCATCATTACAACCAGAAAGATATATACACATGGACACACCTTCTCATTCAAAGATTTTTCTTTATTTTCATGACTATGAAAATTGTAGAATCACACTGAAGGCATCAAAACTATGAATTAACACATGTGGAATTATACATTACACTTTACAAAAAAGTGTGAAACAACTGAAAATATGTCTTATATTCTAGGTTCTTCAAAGTAGCCACCTTTTGCTTTGATTACTGCTTTGCACGCAGAAAAGGTGAACGGATGGACTCTACATGCCTGGTTCCCACCGTGAAGCATGGAGGAGGTGGTGTGATGGTGTGGGGGTGCTTTGCTGGTGACACTCTTGGGGATTTATTCAAAATTGAAGCGGTGAGCGGTCCAGCTCACCCCAAACCATCTCTGTTGGGTTCAGGTCTGGTGACTGTGGAGGCCAGGTCATCTGGCGTAGCACCCCGACACTCTCCTTCTTGGTCAAATAGCCCTTACACAGCCTGGAGGTGTGTTTGGGGTCATTGTCCTGTTGAAAAATAAATGATGGTCCAACTAAACGCAAACCAGATGGAATAGCATGCTGCTGCAAGATGCTGTGGTAGTCATGCTGGTTCAGTATGCCTTCAATTTTGAATAAATCCCCAACAGTGTCACCAGCAAAGCACCCCCACACCATCACACCACCTCCTCCATGCTTCACGGTGGGAGCCAGCTATGTAGAGTCCATCCGCTCATCTTTTCTGCGTGCAAAGCAGTAATCAAAACAAAAGGTGGCTACTTTGAAGAACCTAGAATATAAGACATATTTTCAGTTGTTTCACACTTTTTGTTAAGTGTAATGTATAATTCCACATGTGTTAATTCATAGTTTTGATGCCTTCAGTGTGATTCTACAATTTTCATAGTCATGAAAATACAGAAAAATCATTGAATGAGAAGGTGTGTCCAAAATTTTGGTCTGTACTGTATATACACATAGTATCATGACAGGAATTTAAACTGAAAAGATATATATTACAATTATCATTAATATACACTTAAAATACAAAGAACCCTAAAAACATTCAAAGGCACTAGATGTGTACAAAAAATTGTCACATCAGGCTGAGTTACAGAAAAGACTTGAAGCTAATAAATTCATTGAGCCCATATGGGCTAACTGTATTGAGTGTGACCATCCACTTTGTTTCTAATTGCAACAGTTTACGCTTAAGATCACCTCCTCTTATACCCATGTAAACATGGTCGATCCCACACACTTTAAGCCCTTTAGGGTTACAATCATGGTACTCATAAAAATGTCTAGGGACATTCTTGAGTTTGTCGAGGTCTTGTTCTTTCTTAGCATTGATTATATCCCCCACATGCTCCTGAATTCTGACCTTTAAGGCTCTAGTCGTCATACCAATATATATCAAACCACAGGGGCACGTGAGGTGATATATAACAGACTCTGTATTACAGGTGATGTGATGGACAATATTATATGTCCTATCACCCTTGTCATTCAAAAATTGTGTGCTTCTTGGAATAAATTTACATATGGAGCAAGAACCACAGGGAAAAGATCCCCATGGTGGTCCCTTACTACCAAAAAGGAAAGGACTCGCTCTAGGTGGAACATAGTGACTTTTGGTCAGCATATCGCTCAAATTCCACGATCTCCTCCATGTGATGGATGGAGTAGGGGACAAATGATGTTTCAAATCCCTGTCAGCCAAAAGGATGGACCAGTTTTTAGAAAGGTTATTTTTAATTTGCCTCTAATTGGAGTTGAAAGTAGATATAAAACGTGGTTTCATATCTAAATTTTCTGGTCTTTTATGAGTGGACTTATATGATAGAAGGGATTGTCTATCTGTTTTGGTAGTCCTGTTGTGACCTTTCTTGATGTCCCTAAGTTTGTATCCCCTTTCTTGGAACCTATGTGAAAGATTTTTGGCTTGTTTATGGTATGTATGACTGTCAGAACAAATGCGATGGGTCCTCAGGAATTGCCCTATTGGTATAGATTGTATTAGTTGGGGGGGATGGGATGACTCTGCGTGCAGTAGCGCGTTGGTCGCCGTAATTTTAAGATAGATATCAGTGATTACCGCACCATCTAGTCCTTTGGAAATCAGGATATCCAGGAATTCCATCCTGTTCTCACTATATTTCCAAGTAAGATTAATATTTAGGTCGTTGGTTTTAAGGTTATTAAGGAAGTTGTCAAGACATGATGTGGAGCCCTGAGAAATAAAGAATATGTCTTTAATATAACGAGACCACGAGATGAGGCTGCCATAACCAGGTGTGTCAAGGACCACCTCCCTTTCCCACAGCCCCAGGAAAAGATTAGCGAATGAGGGTGCACACGTCGCCCCCATAGTTGTTCCCTGGAGCTGTAGGAAGGGGCGGTCCTTAAATACAAAAAAGTTATGTGTTAGAACAAAATGTAGTAAGGTAATGACAAATTCCATCAGTTCATAGTCAAGTTTCATCATCTCAAGAAAAAATCTTGCAGTTCTCATCCCGTGGTCATGGTCTATCGAGGTGAACAGGGACTCCACATCTCATGTGACCATTATCAAGCATGTCCAAGACTAGCACTTATTTTTATAATTTCTAGTCTGCATTGCAGTCACAGCTACGCTCATGACTGCCATGCACTCTTATGGCCTTCATACGCCTCCGTGCGATACCTAGGGAGAACACACAGTGACCATTTCCTGTGACATTGGTCACTGCTTCACCATTGCAATCACAGCTACACCTGTGACTGCCATGCACTCCTATGGTCTTCAGACGCCTATGTGCGCATCCTGGGGAGAACAAACAGTGACCCCTTCCTGTAACACTGGTCACTGCCTCACATATCCTCCTCCCCTGTTCAAACCTGTGGGGTTGAACACTTGTCATTTCTTATGAGCGCGAGACAGGGCATCCACATGCCCCTGTGACATTTCCGCCCAACACTGCACTAAGTAACCAAAGTAAGGACCGGAACCATCGATCGGCACATGCATCCCTCCCCTTTGTGTTTCTCCTCCATACTTCATTACGGGACCACCCACCTCCCCGTTCTCCGTTGCAGACGCCACGCTCACTTCCACGTTTAACCGTAGATTTGGGCCAGTTTTGGGTGGTCTCGATCGTGTTTATTTTGAGTTCAGTAACCCCATAGCTCATCCTGTCATCTAAGTACCTGTCTTCGGGCCTTTAGTACTGTTTCTTCCGTACCCTTGCCTCAGTGACTATATGATGCTGAAATGCCGCTGTCAGCCCGGCAACTCCGAGCATAAATCCAAACTATGTCGCACCCGAACCTGAGCCTCCCGACACTGCGGTCTAGCAAGCACTCTATTTTATTCTGATCCCCGGCCACATCCTCGGCCGGTGTCAGAGGGTTCCTCATGCGCACGTCCCCAGTTGCCTCCAGCAAACACACACTGTTATGTTTTGGTAGCTGAGGAGAGCAGGCAAAAACGGCAATACACCAGAGAGGTTGGAATCTACTGGATTGCAGTACCCTGACTAACCACCACAACTAAAGGCAGCCGTGGAGCTTCCTAAGTTGGTCCTAGACGCCTTGTCACAGCCTGAGAGGATAACTACACCTAAAGATAGAAAGAGGAAAGCTACCTGCCCCGGAGCAGATCCCCAAAGAACATAGGAAGCCCCCAAACATGTAATGGCGGTTAGACAAGAGGAAATACAGACACAGACAGAAAATAGTATGAGCAAACATTGGGGCCCAATCTGCCTAGACAGAAACGGATAGGAAGGATACTTACTGCAATCCAAAAAACCCTAAAAAAAAAGAAAACGCTACTAATTGCAAAAACTCCTGAGATCACACGACCTCTACCACCTAAATTAGTTCTCTGGTGTAACAAAACTCAGCCGCATCCACTGAAAAAACTGGAAAAGGCAAATGAACAAACAACAGTGGCTCCAGAGGAACCGAGAGGGGCCCAAGCCCCCCGGGGAGGGGAACCTGGCCAACCTCACAGAAATGCAGAGAAAAATGCAAATGGCAAGCACAAAAACAAAAAACAGAAAATATCTTATCTGAGAGCAGGAGAAGAGGCAAGACTCAGCAAGCTTCCAAGTGAACCAGGAAACAACGTTAAGACAGGAACAATTGATCACCGGCAACCATGATGGGGGAAACCTCCCTTATATCCAGCCAGTCTGTAATTCCTGATTGCCAATCCTCATTGAATGGTTCAGTACTGTTTGCAACCACCAGAGGGAGCTTCTGCTCAGAATTCACCTCTAAAACATTCATAACAACACACTCCTGGTTCTTCCCGGCGTTCTTTTTAATCCTGCGGTTTCTACACCAGTTTCTCTGAGTGATACCTGGAACTGAGCTGTCCTGAACATACCAGGGGACATTTCCAGCTCGGGGTTCAGTGGAGTCTCCACGTCCTCTTCAGCCACAACCTCTAGGGGGAGCCTATCGGGGTTAACTCTGTCCCTAAGTTGGCGACCCCTATGGCAGATATCGCACCATCTTTGGATTCCACACCCGAAACAACATTTTTCACTTCTCCTGACAATACCTCTAGGGGGAACCTATCGGGATTACACTCTGTCCCTAGGCTGATGACCCCTATGGCAGGTACCCCCGACTCAACATCTTTGGGTTCTATGCCCGGCAAAACTTTTACCATGAGAGGGTTGACCCTGGTCTCTCACAGGGACCAAAACAGGAGCAAGTATCTCCCCAACACAGTCCCATATGGAAGGGTTTTTGCCACTCCCACCACATGTTTAATGTCCCCAGATGATGTATAAAAATTGTCCTCAGCGGTCGGGTACTCCCAGATTTCCCCATGGATACCCATCACCTACACTTTCCATCCCTTGGGGTTGTCCCAGGCAACAAGGGACGTAAGGACCTAAGTCACTTTACACCCCGTGTCCAGTAGAGCCTCTGTTCATCAACTGTTCACCAGTGCCTGCATAATTGTGGTTCGCTTCCAGCAGTGCCCGTGGTGGTGGTACAGACTGGCTAGGCATACATAGATACATGGCAAGTATTCCCACAGTCTGCTATGAATGTTTTAGAAATGAATTCTGAGCAGAAGCTCCCTCTGGTGGTTGCAAACAGTACTGAACCATTCAATGAGGATTGGCAATCAGGAATTACAGACTGGCTGGATATAAGGGAGGTTTCCCCCATCATGGTTGCCGGTGATCAATTGTTCCTGTCTCAACATTGTTTCCTGGTTCACTTGGAAGCTTGCTGAGTCTTGCCTCTTCTTCTGCTCTCAGATAAGATATTTTCTGATTTTTGTTTTTGTGCTTGCCATTTGCATTTTTCTCTGCATTACTGTAAGGTTGGCCAGGTTCCCCTCCCCGGGGGGCTTGGTCCCCTCTCGGTTCCTCTGCAGCCACTGTTGTTTGTTCATTTGCCTTTTCCAGTTTTTTTCAGTGGCTGTGGCTGAGTTTTGTTACACCAGAGAACTAATTTAGGTGGTAGAGGTCGTGTGATCTCAGGTGTTTTTGCAATTAGTAGCGTTGGCTTTTTTTTAGGGTTTTTTGGATTGCAGTAAGTATCCTTCCTATCCGTTTCTGTCTAGGCAGATTGGGCCCCAACATTTGCTCATACTATTTTCTGTCTGTGTCTGTATTTCCTCTTGTCTAACCGCCATTACATGTTTGGGGGCTTCCTATGTTCTTTGGGGATCTGCTCCGAGGCAGATAGCTTTCCTCTTTCTATCTTTAGGTGTAGTTATCCTCTCAGGCTGTGACGAGGCGTCTAGGACCAACGTAGGAAAGCTCCACGGCTGCCTTTAGTTGTGGTTAGTCAGGGTACTGCAATCCAGTCGATTCCAACCTCTCTGGTGTATTGCCGTTTTTGCCTGCTCTCTTCAGCTACCAAAACATAACAGTATCACCGGCCCAACTGAAAATTATATGGTACTCACAGAAGGGAAAAATAGTGTGGAAACTAAAAAGGTTGTCAGAGTTGTCATTTTTTTTTTCTGTTTGTTGCATTTTTTCCCTCTTTTTCTCTGGGTGCTGAGGAGGATTTTTTTTTTTCTCTCAATGGAGTTTGCACAGTTGTCTGGCCGTGTGGATCAGCTTCCCACTGAGATTCGGAGTATTGCTACCTATCTTGCTAAGTTGCCAGTTGTGGAACCCAGGATCCCCATGCCAGATTTGTTTTTGGGGGATCAAGCTAAATTTCTGAATTTCAAAAATAACTGTAAGTTGTTTTTTGCCTTAAAACCTAAGTCCTCAGGGAACGCAGCACAGAGGTTCAAATTGTCATCTCTCTCCTGCGCGGCGATCCTCAGGATTGGGCTTTTTCCCTGACACCTGGGGACCCTGTTTTGAGTAATTTTGATGCATTTTTTCTGGCTCTGGGGTTATTGTATGATGAACCTAATGTCACTGATCAAGCTGAAAAAACCTTGTTGGCATTAAATCAGGGGCTTAAGGACGCTGAATTGTACTGTCAGAAATTCCGAAAGTGGGCAGTCCTGACCAAATGGAATGATGATGCTTTGGCGGCCCTTTTTCGGAAGGGTCTGTCAGAGAATGTAAAATATGTTATGGTGGGTTTCCCTGCTCCCTCTGGTCTCAATGATTCTATGTCATTAGCGATTCAAATTGACAGACGTTTGCATGAGCATAGAAGTAAGCGTGGAATAGTGTTGCCTTGTGAACCAGCTTCTGAACCCATGCAGTGTGATAGAGAGGCTTCGGGGCACAGCGTCATGAGTTTCGAAAACGCAATGGGTTATGTTTCTACTGTGGTGATGCCTCTCATGCTATTTCAGTCTGCCCTAAGCGGGGAAGACGTTTTGCACGCTCAGTTGTCTTGGGTAGTGTTCAGACTAAATTTCTGTTGACTGTTACCCTGATTTTCTCCCTGTCCACATTTTCTGCTCATGCTTTTGTTGATTCGGGAGCAGCTATTAACCTGATGGATTTTGATTTTGCTAAACGTTGTGGGTTTCCCTTGATGCCCCTACGGAAGTCTATTCCCCTACTGGGGATTGATTCTACCCCTTTGGCGGAGAATAAACCCAGTTTTCTACTCAGGTGATAATGAGGGTTGAACCTGATCATCAGGAGAGTTGCAAATTTTTGGTGTTGTATAATCTGCATGACATTATTGTACTAGGTTTCCCTTGGTTACAATCTCATACTCCTGTTTTGGATTGGAAATCTGTGTCTGTAACCAGTTGGGGCTGCCAATGTGTTAATGCCAACACTCCTGTTTTTTCTGCCTCTCCCCAGGCTCAAGATGTTCCTGACTTTTTGACTGATTTTTCTGATGTGTTTAGCGAAAGTAAATCTGCATCCTTGCCCCCCCCATAGGAGCTATGACTGCGCTATTGAATTAGTGCCTGGTAGTAAATTCCCTAAAGGTCGCCTTTTTAACTTGTCTGTACCTGAACATGACGCTATGCGGTCTTATATCAAGGAGTCATTGGAGAAGGGTCATATCAGACCATCCTCTTCACCCTTGGGTGCCGGTTTTTTCTTTGTGGCCAAAAAGGATGGTTCATTAAGGCCGTGTATTGATTATCGTCTCTTGAACAATATCACTGTGAAATATCAATATCCGTTACCCTTGATTTCTGACCTGTTTTCCAGGGTGAAAAGTGCTACTTGGTTTACCAAGCTTGACCTCAGGGGGGCGTATAACCTTATTCGCATTAAGCACGGGGAAGAATGGAAGACGGCGTTTAATACCCCAGAGGGGCATTTTGAGTACCTAGTGATGCCCTTTGGGCTCACTAATGTTCCTTCCGTCTTCCAGTCCTTCATGAATGACATTTTCAGGGATTTTGTGGATAAATTTCTGATTGTTTATTTGGATGATATCTTGATTTTTTCCAATGACTGGGACTCTCATGTGAAACATGTTCGGACTGTGTTCCAGATTTTGAGAGAGAATGCTCTGTATGTGAAGGGATCAAAGTGTCTTTTTGGCATACAGAGGATCTCATTTCTGGGATTCATTTTGTCTCCATCTGTTATTGAAATGGACCCGGTCAAGGTTCAGGCCATCTGTTATTGGGTCCAACCTATTTCATTAAAGGCTCTTCAGAGATTCTTGGGTTTTGCCAATTTTTATCGTAAATTTATTGGTAATTTCTCTGTTATTGTTAAACCATTGACTGATTTGACCAAAAAGGGTTCTGATGTGGTGAATTGGCCTCCTGAGGCAGTCTCTGCGTTTCAGGAACTTAAACAGAGATTCACTTCTGCTCCTGTTCTACGGCAGCCTGATGTTTCTCTGCCATTTCAGGTGGAGGTTGATGCCTCTGAAATTGGGGCAGGTGCCGTTTTGTCCCAAAGAGATCCTGAGACCTCTAAAAGTAACCCTTGTGCTTTTTTCTCTCGAAAATTTTCTCCAACTGAACGTAATTATGACGTGGGTAATCGGGAGTTATTGGCCATGAAGTGGGCTTTTGAAGAGTGGAGACATTGGCTGGAGGGAGCCAAACATCAGGTGGTGGTCCTCACGGACCATAAGAATCTGGTTTATCTGGAATCAGCCAAGCGACTTAATCCTAGACAGGCCAGGTGGGCCTTGTTTTTCACACGTTTTAATTTTGTGGTTTCCTTTCTTCCTGGCACTAAGAATGATAAGGAGGATGCCCTCTCGAGGAGTTTCCTTGCGGACTCTCCTGAGTTATCTGATCCTGCTGTTATTTTGAAAGAGGGTGTAGTTCTTTCCGCCATCTCGCCCAATTTGAGACTGGCTCTGGAAGGGTGTCAGGAGGATAAACCCGAGCACTGCCCTGTTGGGAAATTGCTTGTCCCAGACCAGTGGAAGAAGAGTGTGATGTCTGAGATTCATTGTTCCGCGTTGGCCGGTCATTCTGGAATTTTTGGTACCAGAGACTTGGTGAGTCAGTCCTTTTGGTGGCCTACTTTGTCTCGTGACGTCAGGGAGTTTGTGCAGTCCTGTGGGACTTGCTCTCGCTCCAAGCCTTGCTCTCGCTCTAGTGGTTTGCTGATGCCATTGCCTGTGCCCAAGAGACCATGGACCCATATCTCTATGGATTTTATTTCCGACCTCCCTGTTTCTCAGACAAGGACCATTATCTGGGTGATTTGTGATAGGTTTTCCAAGATGATACATCTTGTGCCATTACCTAAGTTGCCTTCCTCCTCCGAATTGGTGCCTTTGTTCCTTCAGCACGTGGTTCGGTTACACGGCATTCCTGAGAACATTGTGTACTGACAGAGGAGTCCAGTTTGTTTCCAGATTTTGGAGGACTTTTTATTCTAAACTTGGTGTTCAATTGTCCTTCTCCTCTGCTTTTCATCCTCAGACCAATGGACAAACTGAGAGAACAAACCAGACATTGGAGACTTATCTGAGATGCTTTGTGTCTGCTGATCAAGATGACTGGGTCTCTTTTTTGCCTTTGGCTGAGTTTGCTCTTAATAATAGGGCAAGCTCTGCCACTTTGATGTCTCCATTTTTCTGTAATTTTGGGTTTCACCCTCGATTTTCTTCGGGACAGACGGAGGCTTCTGTCTGTCCGGGTGTTGACTCTGTTGTGGAGCGTATGCAGCAGATTTGGGACCAGGTAGTGGAGAGGTTGTCCCTCTCTCAGGAGAAGGCCCAGCGGTTTGCCAACCGGCATAGGACTGATGGTCCTCGGTTTAAAGTGGGGGACTTGGTCTGGTTGTCCTCAATAAATATCCCTATGAGAGTTGCATCTCCTAAGTTTAAGCCTAGGTTCATTGGACCTTATAAGATCATGGAGATTCTTAATCCTGTTTCCTTTCGTTTACTTCTTCCAGGGACATTTAAGATCCATAACGTGTTCCACAAGTCCTTATTGAAGAGGTTTGTCGAGCCAGTGGTTCCTATGGCTGCGCCTCCTGACCCTGTTTTGGTTGAGGGCAATCTGGAGTATGTGGTTGAGAAAATATTGGATTCTCGTTTTTCTAGACGGAAACTCCAGTATTTGGTTAAGTGGAGAGGTTATGGTCAGGAGGACAATTCTTGGGTGTTTGCTTCGGACATCCATGCTAGGAGACTGATCCGTGCGTATCACAGAGCTCATCCTGACCGACCTGGTTGCACAAATGAGGGTTTGGTGACCCCTCCTCAAGGGGGGGGTACTGTTATGAATGTTTTAGAAATGAATTCTGAGCAGAAGCTCCCTCTGGTGGTTACAAACAGTACTGAACCATTCAATGAGGATTGGCAATCAGGAATTACAGACTGGCTGGATATAAGGGAGGTTTCCCCCATCATGGTTGCCGGTGATCAATTGTTCCTGTCTTAACGTTGTTTCCTGGTTCACTTGGAAGTGTAATGTATG